>JAMKCH010077762.1:0-15321 GCA_023653785.1 Ophioderma brevispina | reverse complement strand
TATCGGGGTCACGTAGGGTCAACAGCACGTACACTGTAGCGCAACACCGTTTCCCTACTCTCCCACAGTTCGCATGTCCTATCAATGCCTGTCGGTCCCAGTGATTGCCAGATGCCTGGCCATATGGCTTGTTAAGATTTTAATCCAAAGTCATTTAGGGCACCCCCAAAAGGGGCAGTTCTAGGCGTACATCCGGGGGTGGGATGGGGGGCTATATCCCCCCCACATATTTTGAATGAGGGGGATGGGTGGCAATAAACTCATCCCCCCCCCCCAATGTTGATGCCGTTCATGTGTTAATTTCACTAAAATAACCGATTTATTTACCATAATAGTTTAAAATGGGAAAATTCGCCGACGCTTCGCGCCATTTTGTTTAATTACAATTATATTTAACGATTTTAGATTCAATGCCAAAATTTTGCGATCTTGCCGCACATGTGTTAGTAATGGATCTTTTTAGCAAACCTGTTCATTCATAATTTTCATCACCAAAACCATCCCCCCCAATGTCAAAAAGAAATTTACGCCACTGGGCAGTCTCTCTAATCCCTATTAATATTTCAAACTGCCTACTAGTGTTACACAGGTAACATGTCTTGCCCAGACTTCTTAGGATAACCCTGACCCAAGTGACAACACAGGGTGTGACAGATTGGGGTCAAAGGTCACACAGGGTATTGAAGTCAGTGCTCTTACCCTCCTTTTGCTGTTTCTGCCACAAATCAATTGTCATATAATCATGCTTGGTCAGAAGAACCGCTGACCCAAGGGCCCATACGAAGCTTACAGATGGGGTCAAAGGTCACATAGGGGTCATTACAGGTCGTCGTGCTAACCCTCAGCCCCCCGTTCTGGCTGTTCTGCCACAAATTCAATTGCTATATTCACTACACTTGGTCAGAAGAACCACTGACTTAAGGGCCATATGGTGGGTGTTCAAGATTTGGGTTCAAGGGTTCACCTGGGCCGATAAAGGGGCATTCTTTGACAATATTGAAAAGACCTCACACCAGAGATCAATTGACTATAATCACCGGACTTGGTCAGAAGAATTGTTGCCCAACCCTATAATGGGTAATAGATTGGGGTCAAAGGTAACAGGACCAGTGCAAGTAGTCACCGCATGAAGACGTTGTGCGTTCTTAAAGCCCAATCGATGCCTAGTTACCAACTGCTTTCTCTTGATGAAACTTGAGGCTAGAAAGGCAAGAAGGTTTAAGTTAATGACAAGCTTGTCTCTTATATTTTTTGGGAGATTTTCAAAATGAAACTGCAGAACCTATTAAAAAACAGTATATGTAAAACAATCAGTACGAGCCAAAGTATGCGAAAATTGAGAGTGTCTGACATGCCGTGTATCACCGAATATAATCAAAGGGGTTAATGTCATAAATGCCATATAGACACTTACTAACAAAAGCAATGAGATGTACAGAAAAGCGGTTGGATAATGAAAACTAAGACATAAATTTTGAAGGCGGGATTCATAGGTAAGTCCCCCCCTGGAGCGGGAATACAAAATGAGCAAGCCTCTGTTGTACATTTTCAATTTTCTTAAATAATAATTTTATTATATTATAACATTAACATCCGCCAAGTTGCACATCAATAAATAATCATCGATAATAGGACGGCAAAGGGTAGAGTGTAAGTTTAACTAAAATATGCATCATTGCCAGCGATATCAGCCACCTAATAAAACAAGAAGCCTGGATGCTTAGCAGTACATAGCACTTGCTCCCCCATTTCAAATTTGATGAAATAAAAATGCCCAGTATTTATGACAATGCACAACACCTACATTGGACTGGAGGATTTTGTAGCAGGGCTGAGACAAGATAGCCCTTTTCCTACTCAGACGCATAACCTTACATTTATCAGGGTTTAGGGACAGTTATTAATTACACCATTTTTAACCAATACTATTTAGATCTGTCTGCATGATTTTGATGTTATCTTCTGGACGGATAGGCCTATATAACAAAGTATGCAGCTGCATATTGAGGAAGACAAGAATAGATATGCATTTAAATAAGAACAAACAAATAAAGGATAGGCCTAAAACTGAGCCTAGTGGAACACCCGACAGGACATGAATCCAATTGAGGAAACGCCCCTGAATTGAATACGTTGGAAACGATTGTGAGAAATGAGACTCCAAGGCGAAAAGGACCCAACATTATACCGTAACTATGTAATTTGTTACGGAGGATCAGAATAATGGGCTTGTCAAAAAAGCTTTACTCCAATCTAAAAAGATGACATCAATATCAGGAGGATCGTTCACAGAATTTGAGCCCAGTCGGTGACAGAATGAACTTAGGGAGAGTGTACATGGACCTGACAGAAACAAAAGCCATGTGATGATCTGATATCAGGCCAAACATAGTGGAGATAACTTACCAGTTGAACTGACCACCACACCCTCTCTACAGCTTTCCCCACACTGAGCACAAGGAAATGGGGGGTAGTTAGTGAACATTTGAAATGTTGCCAGATGCCTGGCCATATGGCTTGTTCACAGATTTTTAATCCAAAGCAGTTAGGGGCAAAAAAGGGGTCAGTCTCATAGGCGTAAATCCCGTGGGGGATGGGGGGATATATCCCCCCCAATATTTTGATGAGGGGGGATGGCAATACAATCATCCCCCCAATGTTGATGCCCGGTTCATGTGTTTTTCACTAAAATAACCTCATATTTTTTACCAGAATAGTTTAAAATGGTAAATGCCTGCGCGCTTCGCGCGCATTTTGTTCTAATTCATTATATTTGAAACTTTTTTAGCTTCTAAAGCCAAAATTTTTGCGATCTTTGCGCGCACAATGTGTTAGTAATGGATCTTTTAGCAAACCCGTTTCATTCATAATTTTTCATCAAACCATCCCCCCATGTCAAAGAGAAATTTACGCCACTGGGCATCATCTCCTAATCACCTCTTAAATTCAAATGCTACTAGTGGTTACACAAGTTACATATCTTGACCAGACTCTTCAGAATAACCCCTGACCCAAGTGCCACCAGGGGGTTGACAGAATTGGGGTCAAGGTCCAACAGGGGTCATAGAGGTCATTGCGCTTACCCCCTTTTTGCTGTTTTTCTGCCACAAATCAATGCTATAATCAACTAAGACTTGGTCAGAAGAAACCACTGGACCAAAGGCCCCATACCGAAGTGGGTTTACTATTGGGGTCAAAGGTTCACATAGGGGTCATTACAGGTAAGTCGCTCTTACACTCCTTTTGGCTGTTTTCTCCAAAATCAATTGCTTATATTCAACTACACTTGGTTTCAAGAAGAACCACTGACCTAAGGCCATATGGGTGTTCAACAGATTTGGGTCCAGGTTCACCTGGGCCGATGAAAGGGGCATTTCTTTGAAATATTTGAAAGGCCTCACACCAGATATCAATTGCTATAACTCACCGGACTGTTCAGAAGACTTGCGGACGCCAACCCTTATACATGTGTAATACTGATTTGGGGTCAAAGGTCACATGGACAGTGCAAGTAGTCACCGCATGATATACTTGTGCATTTCTCAAGCCAATCGATGCTTTTACCAAATGCTTTGTCTTAGATGAAACTTGAGGCTAGAAAGAGCCGTTTAATTTAATGACAAGCCTTTTCTCTTATCTTTTGGGGAGATTTTTCAAAAAATGAACTGGAACCTAGTAAAACCGGTAAATATTTAAACAATCAGTAAGATCAAAAGTATGACGAAATTTGATAGTGTCTGCTGACGTGTATTCACCGATTATAATCAAAGGGTAATGTCATAAAAGCCATATCGACACTTACTAACAATGCCATTGAGATGGTACAGAAAGCGGTTGGAATAAATACAGAAACTAGAATATTTTGAAGGCGGATTCATAGATACGCTCCCCCCCCCCTGGGAGCGGGAATACACCATGAGCATCCTTGTTTGTACATTTTCAATGTTCTTAATCTACCGTCGGTATGGCATCCAGTCTGGGATACCATACGCGATAATAGGACGCAAAGGGGTAGCTTATATTTAACTAAAATATTGCATCATTGCACGAATTCGCCACCTAATAAAACCAGGAAGCCTGGATGCTTTAGCAGCAACATAGTCAACTTATCCCCCCATTTCAAATGTTATGAAAAAAATGCCCGGTATTTATGACAATGCACAACACCTACATTGGACTGGAGGATTTTTGTAGGCAGGGGCTGAGACAAGATAGCCCTTTTCCTACTCAGACGCATAACCTTACATTTTAGCAGGGTTTAGTGACTTTTATTTATGTCACACCATTTAACAAACTATTTAGATCTGTCGGCCTGATTTGATGTCATCTTCTGAACGGATAGGCCTTATAACAAAGTATCATCTGCAATATTGATGAAACAAGAATAGATATGGTCTGTAAATCTAAACACACAATTAAAGAGAATAGGCCCTAAAACTGAGGCCTGTGGAACACCCGACAGGACATGAATCCAACTTGAGAAACGCCCCTGAACTGAATACGTTGGAACGATTTGTGAGGAAATGAAGACATCAATGCGAAGGACCCACATATACCGTAACTATGTAATTTGTTAAGGATAGATAAATGACTGAACTTTGTCAAAGATTACTCCTATCTAAAAAGATGACATCAATATCATGAGGTGATCTTTCATCAAAGAATTTTGAGCCCATTGGTGAAAGTACTGAAAATGAGAGTGGACATATGCCATAACCAAGCCATTTTGCTGATCTGATATCGAGGCAACATCGTGGAGATACTTTACCAGTTGAACTGTAACCACCCTCTCTTACAGCTTTCCCACCAATGATCACAAGGCAAGGGGCGGTATTCGTGACATTGAAATGTTACCGATTGTGAATGTGGAACCACATTGTCCTTCTTCCAGTCATCACACAGCACTAAGCGATAAATTGAAAAAGAATGGCAAGAGGTGTAGCAATCTCGCCAACTGTGAGCTTCAATGGTCGATGTCATCCATCTGGGCCTGGAGCTTTACCTGACTTTAGATAGTTAATGAGCTCATAGATCTGATTATCACTGGTACCTAACAGATGCTAGTTGAGGAACCAGTGTGGCCACTACAAATAACATGACTGTTTGGATCTGAACTCTTTCACTAAATTTGAAAGCAAAAAGGTATAAAATACTTGATATTTTTAAGGGATCAGTAATTGAAACTATCACCATCATTGAAAGATGTGGCTGTTTGTTTTGCCTTAAAGGCACAGACGAAGGGACCAAAACTTTGTAAGCCGTTGTTGTCATTAATCAGCCACAATATCCTTCAGATAGTTGTGATAATCACACCTTCTGATCTTGAGACTTTAATTTGTTTCTACAATGTTTGCATTTCTCCCCTTTAGCTACATTATTAGGAGATTTACGACATGCTTTTATACAAGCGACGCTTCCTCCGCCATATTGATAGTGTCAGGGTAATCCATGCTTTTTTAGGTTTCCGTTTGGCTCTTCTTTGCTGGATAGTTTTATTAATGCATGAAGGAATTTATCTCGAAAATACACCAAGCCGCATCAACAGATTATCTGAAAGATCTTCTCAATCATGGAGTTTAGATCCTGCCTGAGGCCATCAAGATTAGCTCTAGAGTAGCTGCAAAAGGAGCCCGTGGGAGGTTCGCTGTGGGAGGAGAAAGCCTAATAGGCAAAATGAATACCCTCATATGAGGGTAATGAGAATGAGTGAAATATTACATAATGATTAACATTATTTATATACAGATGGTCAATGGTATTGGCCATACTAAGTAATAATCAGATTTTTTCAAGTTTCTGATTATTGAAATGTTATACTCACCACTCTGAGTTTCTTTGCAAGTCCTTCAATCTGGTTTGTTGGATCGCTGCCCATAGACAAGAAGCAGATTAGAGGTGTGTCGCATATCGCCTTTCCTCCCATGTTTTCTCTAGGTTCAGATCCTGGGTCACATACCGAGCACCCCTGAATTGCCTATTTACTTACTAGCTTTTGAGGCAGGGTACGGTCTGGACACCCAACTCCTGGGGAAGGAAGTATACTTTATATTAAAGAATACTTTCACGTAGCTTGCTAGAATCATTTAAGACTTCATATCAAACATCTTAATAAACACATTGTTTGTCAAAGTACCTTTTACAAGATAAGCGTGATGCGTGTGTGCCGCTCACGGAGTATTTGCACCGAGTCGTGGCATGCAAAAAATTATGCAAACTTCTGCTGAATTGGCCCAAGTCGTATTACTTTACGATTACCTAGGCCCTTGTTACAGGTCCGTGTGGCCAGTAAAATGCACACTTTTAACGAGTTTCCTCAGATTTGATTCCAACATAAACATAGAATGTATTAGTTCAAAACACATTATGATTTAATAAATCATATACTGAGGCCTGATTACCTTTCCAATGTTGACTGAATTAGCATTTCCCTTCTGAGAAGTGGAATGCCCCAAAATACCTAATTTAAAGCCACCCCTAAAAAATAGAAAATGGTCTCAACCAGGTCACACCCTGTCGGCCATTACTCTTTCCCAATTCCGTTTTGGCCTCAGAACCCACACTGACGCAATGCAACATATCATGTTGGTGGGGCGGGCCTGGAATGCGGGAAGTCAACATTGGAAATGAATCAGGGCCTCAGTTTATATGATTTTTATAAAACATTGTGTTTTTACTATCATTACCTGAGCTTGATTTCCCTTTACACCAATTTTTCTGAAATCTATGCATTAAACCCCCGTTGAATGAATAATTCAATCAACACCAGCTAGCACACTCAGTCGGGAGGTGGAACATGATATTTCGGACAGCAGCATAGGATTCAGTCAAAGGTAGACCAAAAAAACGCCAGATCCGACAAAACATGAATCTAGATTCTCTAAAAGTCAGGAAGCCAATAACTCCCCTAGACAGTGGTAGTACAACCATGGTGTTAGTAAAATGACCTTAGACGTTTATGTGTTTTAAATGACCTGGCCAAAGTGTTGTTTTGGAGTTGAGCCAGAGCCTCGAATTCCTGCAGAGCAAATCCCAATCCTAAGGATATTCGAGGAGGAGCTCTGACAGAGACTGGAGAGCGACGTAGGCCCTGGACAAAGGGCCGAAGCACCCCGCGTCAAAGCGTAGAACAAGGCCTCACATCCTTGCGAACAACTGGGATCCGAGGGACCAGGATTCGCAAGGCGGACCCGCGTAAGACACGGGGCAAAGATCTAACCCCAAAAACGGAGGAGCGGGCCCCACCTAGATAGGGGGTCCGATCAGAAACACCACAGATGAACCCACGGAGAGAGGCCCGGGGGATATAAAGGTTGAGAGCTAAGGAATGCTAAGGCACCCATCCCCGTGGAGGGCTGCGAGATAAATCCGACCCTGACCCGGAGGAAGAGGCTACAAGGAGAAGGAATCTCCGAGCTAATCCCGCCGGGAAAGGGACCCGAAAGAGTAATAAAGGCTAGGGCAAGAGCGACGCCGCACCAAAGGACGATTGGGGGTTCCGCCAAGAAACTCGCCGATAGAAGTCAGGACCCCAAGAGGGAACTAGCTTTCGGGTCAGAACGGACGCCTTGCCTGAGTCAATGGAACGAACAACGTCGCCGAAGGACGAACCGAACAAACTAGGCTGTGGTAGGCTGAGCTCGTCGACCGAACAATCCAGACAACGTACGATCGGAGACCCCAACAAAGCCTCAAATAAGCGCAAAGTCCCACCGTCAGACTGTCACAGCCACGAGATGGAGGGACGATTCAGGCCGCGACTCGGAAGTAGACAGAACCACTGAGGAAAGAACGCGGCAGACCTCCGCAATACCGGGAGCCGCGGCACCAGAACGGGCAACCGAAGAGCAGACAAAGGCTAGATTAATGATAAACTATCACTCCCCCAGATCGGGCCAGCAGTCCCAATCCTGGCCTGAAAGGTAGACAAATTGGGTAAACCACCGTAAGTCTACCAGAGGGAGAACCCAGAAGTTTGCTCTGCAAAAACACGAGTCGAGCCCCGAGAGGCTTACCCAAGCCGAGAGCTCACTAACCGCTCGGGGAAGCCCGAGCAGACGCCTAACCAGTGGCGACTTGTCCAGCAGATAGCAGGGTGACAAAGTCGTAGAAGTACATAATATCCTAACATGATGAACTTCTGGTCCGAACGACAAATCGGTAACGAGGAGGCAAACAAGTAGCGGCGTAGCCGAACTCCGGCTTACGGGCCTAAGGTGAGCCGTTCCCCGATGGTGCACACGGAACGGGCCCTGACTAGCACCGCGAAGAGGCTAGGCTACCGGGCACAATAGTCAGCCGCCAACAGAGGCACGCGCGGAAGCGCCGGCGTACCCGGCTGAAAAGCACTGGGAGGGTAGCAGACAGGCCCAAGGCTAACCCCATCTTAAAAGGCTAGGTCTGGGCCCCGCCGAAGCTGAAAGCTATAGCACGGCAGGATCGCCCCAAGCCCAGGCCGAGGTGGGCTAGACCCGCCACAGGCAGGGCAGGAGCATCCCCAAGGTGGGGGACCCTGCATGCAGAAGCTAGAGCAACGTCGGAGAATAGACGCGGCAACCCTGGGACTACACAAGGCTGAGATGGCTCACACCCCAAGCCTGCAACTGCCACCAGGGGGTGAAGGCACTCAGTCTAGGCCGCCCCTTAGGGTAGCCCTGCCAAAGAGCATTTTGGGTAGACCCGAGAGACCCGCCGAGACCTACGGTATCCCCGAGGGGATGCCCTAGAGCCAAGGCGGCGCGACATCCCCGCACGGGAGAACAGGTCGCGGCGCCGTGATTTGAAAGTCAACAACCAGGGAAGGCGGACAAACAACACCCGAGCACCGCCCCCGTAGAGGGGACCATTGCCGTGGTTAAGACCGTGGAAATCCACCCCAACGACGGCGGATAAACGGCCACCATGCAGCTCACCATCTGGGAGGACGCGCGGCAAAGAGGATTGATTGTTACTCAATCACCCAAGCCGATTCACTCCGATATGTGAGCGCTATAAAAGGGCAATGAGTACTGCCGCTCCCGAATGCGGAGAACAGCCCTAAAGTCCCGGAGCCACGGCTTACAACCCGCGATAGATTATAGCGACATAGTCTACGCACGGGCACGCAGCCGCCCTGAAAGGGCATGCTGCAACCTGCACCGAGTCCCCCGCGAAGGCAAGCCCCGGAAGGCTGCCCCATGAGTGCGCAGAGAACGGAAACACCCACGGGGTTACCATAACCGCCGGAACCGTGAGCGGCACTAGCGCTGGGAGCGAAGCCGTGCGGAAGGCCAGTAACGCACCCGACCCCGCGTGAGCGGGGACCAACCTTGCGAAGCGCTGCGCTCCCCACCTAGCCCGTGAAGGTCTGGTGAAGCATGCAGCACGAGCAGATTAACCCCGCGGGGCTATCAGGCTAGCCATGCAGGGTGTGCGGTAACGGCGGAAACCGTAGCGGGAACTAGCGCGAATGAACGCACCAGGTCACCGCGCACGATACCCCGCGTGAGCGGGGACTAACCTGGCGAAGCGCCGCGCGCCCCACCAGCCCGCTAAGGCCTGGTGAAGCCTTCAGCACTAGCCAATTGACACCGCGTTCTTGTACAGTGAGCATTACCGACACCCGCGGCGCCCCTTAACGGGTCCGATGAAACCACCTCAGGGCTGGACGAATCAAGCCCCCGAGACTGTTACCCTTCATTGTCTGTCGCAGAGTCCGAGAACCCCTAAACCACGAGCGCTGGGTGTCGGTACTGGCGACGGATCGGCCCGAGAAAACACGGGCGTCACCATAGCCAACACATCGCCACCGGACGGACTGCAGACGCCCAATCCCACTGGATAGAGCAGAGCAGACCAGCGACCTGCACCGCTAAGCAGGAGCTAAATCAGGCTAGCCAGCGCTGGCCGCTGCTAGCCAGGCAAGCCCCTGAGGTAGCCGGCCAACTAGCACTCTATGGAGAACCGACTGCATACCGGAATGTTCTGCATCCGCCAAAATCCCCAAGGGCAAATGCAGAGCAGACCCGCTCTTGGCCTTCACCGATAACCCCTAGGTCTAGACCAGGGACCGCGGCCGGTAGCGATGTAGACGGGCGGAACGCTCCCGAGAGAGAACGCCCGTACTAACACATCATGAATTAAGGCCGAGCTACAACATCTTTAGGTGCTCCCAAGCAGCGGGGCCGCCTTGGAAGAAACTCGGACCGGAGCCCGAGACCCCACCCCCCCCCTTTCCCTTATCGAAACATAAACAGGGAAACTTTGTTCAATGGCGAACCATTAAAAACAAAAAGCCACCGCCAAAGACCAAGCACCAACGGAGAGACAGCGAAGCAAGACCCGTAATGAACGCACGGATAAAGCGGGTCGCTGGGCGGCAATCGCAAAAGACTCTGAAAAAGTGGGGTGAAGAGAGCCAGATGGGCGCGCGTGCGTAACGAAAACGAGCGAGGAAAAACAAGGCGTGCCGCGGTAATACCCGGCCCGCCAACGCGGAAACAAAGATACCGTCGCGGTTACAAAGTCACACACGGTAAAGAATTTTCCAAAGTCAGTTTTCACCTTTTTATTAAAATACAACAAGCATCATAATAAAATAATGACACACTCACCCAATAGAACTGTTTTATGAAAGTATGGCAACTACAAGAAACAGACACAGGCTCCAAAAAGCAAGGCATCCAAGCAAGCAACACGTGCGGCAATGGCTGCCTTTGTTTCCTTTTTTTCCCGCTACACAGAGCGCATGACCGCAATCGCGGCAAAAAAGGATACCAAAAAAAAGGCTCTCCGACGGGCGTAAAAGTCGCCGTTTTATTCCTTCCAAATAGAGCGTAATAAATCGCAGTATCTAATCCCGTAATTATCCAGATAGTATTGGTATAGTAGTTAGGAGTATTCCGTTTGAGACGACAACAGTCTAGTATCAAATATCTCAGATAATTTTGGCTGCTATACAGAGATGCGATGTACCCGCGTCCGTTTGGTAAGGCTGCCAAAACGGAATTGAGGAAGATAATGGCCGACGGGTGTGACTGGGGTTCACTGGTTGATACCATTTTTCTCTTTTTTTAGGGGTGCTAAAATAGGTATTTTGGGGCATTCCCCTTCTCAGAAGGGAAATGCATATATTTCAGTCAACATTGGTGTAAAGGAAATCATCTCAGTGTAATGATTTCTTCATATTGTTGATGTCATTTTTTTTAATACCCGTAACCTACAATACTTACCTACCAGAGGATGTTTTCTGCAAGTATCCATGTGTTGTAGCCATCTGGTATGACCTCTTCCTCTGGGGCATCTTGTCAACCGGCTCTCCAACTCCCTCACTTCTCTGTATCGTGGGAATGAACCAAATTTAAAAAAATAATTAAAACTGGAATTCCGTCACCGTGGAAATGAGTTGCAATAGATTAATGATATTTCCATCATGCATTGGACTCTCTTGCAGTGACCTAGAGTTTTTGGCAATGGACAATAGTCAAATATACATCTCATCACCATTTGTTTCCACAACACAGCAGTAAAAATAGGCCATAAGTCATTATCATCTTCTACCTCCCTTATGGAACATCTTGGAACTGCTGACAATTTGCTGATTTCTACCAGGTAAGCCAGGTTATGTCATGCTCCATTTTGCTGGCTTGGGCTGCACAGCTTTCAAATCTAGGGCAGCACCACCTAATGGATGCGAAACAATTCAGATTGCGTGGTTAATTACAAACTATTTTCTTCAATTTATGTGGTCGTTTCATTCTCCCTTCTCTCTATCCCTATCCCAAAACTGACCATGGCTTCAATTGTTTTGCTTCAAACCAACAAAACAATGGTTGCTTTAAAATTGAATAAGCCATACGTATCTGTTGCCATGCCTCTTGCCTAATATTAAAACTGACCGGCAGTATGTGGTAGTAATCCACTAGTCCAAATGTTTGCTAGTCCTTAATTCTAACCCAAGCACCCTTTCTTACTTAATTTTCAGACTAGCTACCTATTATGATTTTGGACTAGCATACTTTTTAAGAAAATGCGTGTTAGGACTTGTATAAGATGTTTCGCAGCACATCGCAATCCCCCCTCATTTTGGTTTTAAGTCTTACTTAAAAACAAAAGTACATGTTATCCTTTTTCATCACAACAGTCAGTTAGTGCTAAAAAGAACTACCTTTGATAAGTGTTTGGAATTCAGGTTGACTGACATGGCCTTTCTGCAGGTCTATCTGAGGACCAGTAACAACGTGAAGAGATTTGTGGTTCTCACTACATCCAACGGGCATGAGTACTTTGACACTTCCTAGGTTATGGTACTCATTATGTTGCCAATACGCTTTGCCGGATGGGAGATTTCTCTGATGCTCCATAAGAAGAAGAAAAGATGGTCGGCACATTTTGAAAACACAGAGCAAAAATCTTAAAGCCGACTACAGATTTCCAGAGGAGGGGCGCCCTCAATTTTCCAACAAAATCGTGTTTTTTGCATATACCTAAGTTGTCCATAGAGTGATCACTGTGTGAAATAGCTAAGCTCACCTCGAAGTCCTTCAAGATAGAAAATCCATCTTTGTTTAAATTCCGGATCCGGATTTTTATGATTTTTTTACAGTATCCTATGGCAGGTAATACTATACATAAACGTTTATATCTCACAACGAAATTTTTGATTCATCTCAAACTTGGAATTGTGCTTTTATGTTACTAGCTTGTTCTAGATGGCTATTTTTAATTTTTACACAAAAATATATTTTGAAATCTCTGAGTCATTCGTTAACTACAGTGGGATTAAAATTACTTGACAGGAATTACCCACCTCATGTATGCCAACAAGCTTCACAGAGGATTTGCGCATTTTTGACCAATTACGCATCAACATAACGAGGTGCGATGCTCCTCCTGGCCACGCATCCCACACTCCATGTGTTCGATTCTGTCCAACAAATTGTTGAAATCAGACTGTAAATCCAGATATTGACTTTTCCTTGTTTTTTTCACAGGATGTTGAGATTTTGAAGCTTCTGTTTATGATAATGAAACCAGAATAGTGATTCTTCTCAGATGTGCATTGATGAAACAAATGTCCATTTACTCATTGCTTACTCGTTGTAGCATTAAGTGAATTTGCCTGCAAAATGACACAGTGTTCTACAGTTGTTTTTCAACTAAGATTTTAATTTTCCCAAACAACCAGGCTAGAATGGTTGGATAAACATAATACCCACATCTGCATAATGAAATACAACTACTGGGACAATGAATAGCATCAATAAATGCGCATAACCATGATATTTGTGACAACTTTGGGTCCAGCATTATCATATCATTAAAAGTATTAGTGTCCGTTTGGAAATACTAATTGTAAATTCATAACTTTGATTTCACCATCATTTAAAATTCTCTTAGGCTCACTATTTGGGTGATATTGACACGTAAGAGAGAGCGTAGATATACTAACTTGCCATTGACAGTCCAATATGCCCAAAACTGTCCTCAGGGAAGTCTGGTACATGACGTTGACCATGCTCATCTCTGTTGATCAAGAATTATAGATACGCCACGGTAGCCACTGAAATAGATGATGAACGACGTTTTTATATTCAATTGTACAGTTTATTTCATTTCGAATTACATGTACGAAAATTTGCAAATTAATTGAAAGAAGTACTTTCATATTGGCCTAAAGGGAATCCTCGTAGCGTAAAGTTATTACATAATCTTTAACTATAAGGTGAATACTGTTTATAAAGAAAATGTTGTGTTCTGTGTATAAGACTGACGAACCAATTATTTGTGTCAGCCATATGTCAATTAGTTATGGGTCAAGTGATGAAGTCATAATTGACTTTTATTGACCGCTCAATCACGTCCTATACAAAAAAAAAAGTATGTGAGCATACACCCCCGTCTGTACCGCACCATAGTTGACCAAGTGGTTTTTGATGCTCGATACTGCTCATTGTCGGGTATTGTTAGCCCGTTAACTCCAGGTTTTTTATGGCGACAGCCGGACGAAATGTCTCTCCCTGTCCGTCAATTTAATACACGCACGAGACATTTGAATTGAAGAGAACATGTCTGCCAATACCGATCGAATTTCGTTAGAGAATGTCTCTTCGCTGAGGGCAATGCTATTGGGGAATTGGCCCTAAGTGGTTTGCCACTATAGCTGGCGGCCCACAAAAATAGTGAATGCAATTCCCAAATAGGTCCGTATGGAATATTGTTCAAAGAATCAGACTCAATGTTAAATCAGGCTGAAATGCAAAAGTTTCCCTGGAATACAATCCAATTCCCTACAGATTGCAAATTTCCCTTCAATTCTTATGTATTTTCTTTATTTAAACTAAAGGGCAACTTTTTCCATCCAAATATCATATTTCCAGGCATGTCATTCCCAATTCCCCACTTTTTTCCAGGCATGGTATAAAGTATACCTGATGACCTTTGACTTCCATCCATTAACCCCCCCCCCCCCCCCCCCATAAGACCCCTTGTCCCAACGTATAATCTACTAAGTATTAACTTCAAAATCCATTACTGTACTAAAATGCTACATAAGTTGAAAAATGCCAACCAAAGATTATACTAGAGCCATATAAATAAGACCCTAAGTGACCCCCAAATTACCTTTGACCCCCGCACTATTACCCACATAAGGCTACTTGGTCTCAATGTCTAAGCAGACCAGGTATGAACAATATCCCTCCCCTGAAAATAAAAGCTAAAGTTGAAAAAGTAATCAACAAAAGGTGTATACGAATGTTTGAACACACACACACAACACCAACTGACAGACACACAAAATCATGCCGACATACGGTCTTTTCGATTAACAATCGGAACACCCACTAGCCATAAGTCATTGATCATCTGTCTACCTACCTGATGAAGAACATCTTGGAACTTTGAATTTGCTGATTCTACCAGGTTAAGCCAGGTGATGTCAGTGATCCATTTTGCTGGCTTGGGCTGCACAGCTTTCAAATCTAGGGGCGCACCACCTGAATGGAATGCGAAACAATTCAGAATTGTGGTGGTTAATTACTAAGCTTAGTTCTTTTCTCAATTTATGTGGTCGTTGTTCCTTCACTCTGGCCTTCTTTCTATCCCTATCCAAAATGATTCATCAGTGGCTTCATATTTTTTGGGCTTCAAACCAAACCAAAACATGGTCACCTTTTACAATTGAAATATCATATGTTTCATGCCTAATATTAAATACTTCTTGCGAGTATGTGGTAGTAATCCACTAGTCCAAATGTTTGCTAGTCCTTAATTCTAACCCAAGCCTTAAAACACTGCAATTTGAAAATACGTGCGCCCTTCAGATTTTTAAAAAATCGTTTATTT
>JAMKCH010077761.1:0-98495 GCA_023653785.1 Ophioderma brevispina | reverse complement strand
GGATTTCATTAAGGGTTGTGACCGCAGCCTATTAAGCCCAGTGATCCACTCGATACATTGACTTAGGGTAGGGCGAAAGCCCAGTTGTCTACTCGCCCCAGTTGATTAGGGTTAGGGCGAAAGCCCATTGGTGACCACGCCCCCAGTGGCCATGCGTGGATGTAAATTAGATCCGCTAACCTGATTAATCGTCCCGTCTACAGTTTTTGATACAGCGGACGCAGATTAAAATGTTTCTATACATATCCCAAATCCGCAAAAATCCGCTTTGGGGAATTGTTTTTATAAGCATTTTAAAAGGAACTTATTTTTTTGGTGTAGAGGAATCATTCTCTATAGTTCGATCAGTATATGCAGCGCTTGAAAGCGCGACCACTCCGCGTCATGTCTGAGCGCTTATATGTGCCTGTGTCAACGCAGCGCGTTCATAGCCACATAAGGAATTGCGTTCGCGCTTTGCGTAAGTGAAAGGCCTGCAAAAATATTAAACTACTTCGTAGTCCTGGGCCTGTATTGATTGTTTTCATCAAGCAACATTTAGTCTAATTTAGTCGACATTTCAGATGAGTAATAGGGGGGCCCTACGTCTGTTGAAAATAAAAGGCCCCAAATACGTATTTGTTTTAAATTCCCCCCCCTCCATAGAGATATTTAACATAACACCAAGAAGGGTTCTTTGAGACCCGTCATCATCAATTCGATACAGACTTGCAATTTGAGCCAGGCGAACAGTTTACCCCTTACTCTGCAGGTATAGTTACGCATCGTCACTGAAATGGAAGCCGTTGATATTTTAACTAGCAGTCATGTTGTAATAGAAGTAATAACTAGATCTCATCCATAATTTATGAAACGTTAATCAATGCATTTCAGTACAGGGTTAATAGTTTTAGTGCTCCTATAGTTTGTATCTTTCTTCTAGTCAAAATCTTGACTGCCCCACCTCCCTTATCCGGGCCCATTTTGACCGATTCCCTTTTTCTGATTTTCGGCATTCAGACCGAGACCCCCGGTAGTATACACTTCAGACAAACGGGTCATTTGACCCTTTCAGTCAACTACCGTCTAAATTAAAATATTCAAGGCATATGGCACATTTTTGAAGAGCGCCCCCAATTTTCAAAATTTTGATATTTTTGCACAGTTACGTTGGTGACTGTCTAGGAAACTATACCTGCGAACGAGAATGCTAAAAAATGCGTATTTATCACAAAATAGAGCGATGTTTAATTAGAATTGGGATCCCAGATTTAACTTAACGGCAGAGCTGGAAATGGCATATGTTTATGTCCGGCCATGCTGAAAAGGTGCCACCTCGAGAAAATAACCTCTAACTTTGACTTGCCCGAACTATTAAACCAACTAGGGAGCATCGTAGACACTTACATTGCACTATTTCCCGGCTATTTCACATTGGAAGGCCTTTTTCCATCAGCCTTGAATTATTATCGGGCCTCCCCGATAATAATTAATTCTTGTACAAAATTCCTCGGTTTTTACAATATACATTTTCGAGCTTAACCATTCACGGTATAGTTTACTAGCCGTTCCCAATCAACCTGGTGTGAACTCCTCAAATTTTTTAAAAATTGGTGGCGCCCTTCAAAAAAATGTGCTAAATATTGCTTTAAAAAGCGAAGAGTGACATGACCCATGGCTCACTCGCCAAAGAATGGAAATGTCCATGTTTGAAACATTGAAAAGGAAATGGAAAGTACCTTGAATTTTGAAATTCAATTTTCAAAATGTTCTTTTGAAGAATTTTTATTCATTTTGTAATCTGGATATTTGACAAACTACTCTCTTGAAAATGTGACTTTCATTCAGGAGTGGGCCCTAGTGATCACTCTTTTTCTTGCTATCTCTTTTGCATTATTCTTTTTACTTTACTTTTTATTCATTTCTTATTGTTTTATCTTAATCTTTTTCCTCGCTCTGGTTTTCTTGTGTGCTTTTATAAACTTTACAAACAATGAACTATTCTATGGTGTGGTTGGTTTGGTAGACCATTTCTGTATGTTTTCCCCACTCTGCCAAACCAAAGTACATGTAATAAATAATTGGGGAAAACGAGTCGAACGCATAGCCCTGCCATGCCGAGTAGGACAACAGGCCAAAGGACATGGCAAGCGATTTAAAGCAAAGATTTGATAAAAGCCCACACTCATATCGATATTGTTCTCGTATTCATATAGTTATAACTTTTAAAAAGGCAAGATGAGCTTGGAAAGTTGAGTTTTTCATCAATGGTCAGTAGTCATCTTTAACTTCATCTATACATGTAATCAATCGGTGTACCTTCACCGCCCCTCAGAACAATATCAATGATCTTCCAAATAGGACTTTTTAGTTTTAACGGATTTTTCCTTGCTTCTTTTTATATTTTAATTTCCATTCTCGTTGTCTTGCTTATTTCGTTCCTTTTTCACCAAGGTTGGCAAAATAAATCCCAAGTAAAGAAAACAAAAAAAGCTATAAGGTTGTAAAAGTTTTGTTGGATTATGTCTGATATATATAAGGTAACAACGGAAGAAGAATGTCCGTGATCACAATATTAAGGTGGAGTTTCCCCTTCAGGAAGGCTAAAAATAAAACCTTAAATTTAAAACTTCAGAAAATACCTTTCTATTGCTTTTTTGTTTGACAACAATCGGACGAGCTTCCGTTCAAAAGTTTTGGTGAAAATTAACTTCGCATTTGAAATTGGCCTATGATATTTCCTTTGTTTATTGTTTTCCAAGCTGCGATATTTACTTTTTCCACTTTAAAACTCATATCTCAAAGGTAAATGAGCTTTTGAAACTCTCTCTCATTTCCACAATTATTTGTTGAAAATTCAAGCACTTTATTTTCCTAATGACAAAAGTAAAGACATTTCTAAAATTTACTAAAACTGAGAAAACAGTTTTTCTAGACTAAATCGCCGATATCTCCAAGTTGATTTTAACGACATGTCGTCGTTTGTGTCACGGATTTCTCAAAAACGGTTTTATCTTAGAGAGATTGGGATAAAAAGCAAATTACACCTACTCATCGGATATTCATTGAACCAGATATTTCCATGGGAATTTTTTAAGGAGGAATCTCTGGTGTGCAGTTGGCAAAAATAATTATTTTATCCTTCCTTGACCAATAACAAACCCGCTTACTCACGTGCCTTGATTTTCACAAATAATTGTGGAAATTAGAGGTAAAACCTCATTTTTTGAGGTATGAGTTTTTAAAGTGAAAAAAGGGAAAGGGTTAATATTTTGCTTCAATTTTAATTTTGCGATTTTATTTTAGCCCTCAGAAGGGGTAATTCCACCTTAATGGCTTTCTATCCGTTCTTTTGACTATTTCCATTATAATCAAACAAATTATTTTGGAGAGTAATACACGACTAAAAATGGGGGTTTACATTTTGACCATTTTTATTTCGAAAAGTGTGGAATGTCTTATTTCAGGTCTAGCTGTATCTGTCATGCCCTGTTTAAGACAGATATCCCAGATTTTTGTAACTAAATTGGAATTAGAGACTTGTACATACGGTATCACTTGAAACACATAGGTCAGCCTGCCTCATAGACCTATCAAAATTGGCTTCTAACTCGCAAATATTATGGTGTTTGAACAATGAAAAGAACACTTTCTGGAAAAACAAATATCAAATTCTTACATATAGCTAGAGATAATTTGATAATCCAACATGCGTGTATGCTTTCAGCGTCCTGCGATACAGTTACGGTTAAAGCGCAATGAAATAAAGTTCTGCCTTCTAATTTGATTGAAGAGATTGAAAACTAAGGCCCTATAATCCAAACTGAAGTATAAAGCACTGATGTCACCGCATGATCCGTGTAAATCCTACTTCCAGTTCGACATTTCGATTAGACAAACCTGTCGAACTTATATATGAAATGACCATGGAAACATATATGTGGTCTTTTCGTATCCTAATGTTAAATCATTGAAAGATGTTTTGTTATTGTATATGCAACCGACCGGAAACAAAAGCTTTCGTGGCATTTTGTGACATTTAGTTTGATTTACAATCAAAATTTCTCTCTTGTGCACGAAATTATAGTCCAAAATTATTATCCTTTTGAAGGATGATTAATAGTACAAAGTATATCACAGCCCGTAAAGATTTTAAATGAAGATTTTGTTGAAAAATGACCTTCATCATGATTTTTCGGCATGCACCTTACGTCGAATGGGATTTCCGCAAGCCTATTTTGTCTACGCACAGCGCAAACGCAATTTCCATTTTTGGTCATGAAATTGCGACCTGACGCGCGTTTCGCCCACGCTCGAAACTTAATGCGGTTTAGCGTTGCATTAATGATCGAACTTCCTCAGAAAATCTCTCTTCGCAATTTTATTAAGTTCCTCTTTTAACACGCGTAGAATTTTTCCCCAAAGCGGATTTTTGCGGATTTTGGATATGTTATAGAATATTAAATTTTGCGTCCGACAGTATCAAAAACGTAGACGGGAGGATTAATTCCAGGTTAAAAACCTCTCACCCTGGCCCATTGATTTAGGGTTAGGGCGAAAGCCCGTGATCTATTCCCTTCCATGACTTAGGGGGAAATCCTAGTGATCTATTCGCACGCAGTGACTTAGGGTTAGGGTGAAAGCCCATTGATCTACTCTCCAGTGATTAGGTTAGGGTTAATTCTAACCCTAAACCCTAACTCTAACCTAAAACCAAAGAAATTAAGGAATAAAGCGTACTTAGAATATTTAACATTGTTACAAATGAGGACGTCCTCATTGTAATGAAGTCCTCGTTTATATAGTAAAAAGTCAGGTGTGTGTCCTCGGGTTGTATGTGAAAACAACCCCACACACACACACATACCGTATGCAGACAATTCCTGTAATATAAACAATTCACACTAAATACATAGCACTTAGTTACTTCTTCCAAGCAGGTTAATAATAACACACAAGAAAGCACAATAGTTAAACATAATCCTTCATAAAATTTCCTTTTACCTGTGACCTGTATGTTTAACCCTAACCCTGACGGCGGTTTCTAGCCTTCTCCCGGGATTACTGAAGGAGTGGAGGGAAGAGGGGAACAGGAAAGTCCAAAATTCGGGTGGCTTCAACCCAGGGCCCTTCAGGCCCAAGCCCCAGACCCGGTAAGCAGCGCTACGGCTGTGTCGCTGGCCCTGCCATCGATTTCGTGCCCATATGAAATCTTGGTTTGATTACGTCACTGCTACTTTGTGGACTTAGTGCATTTTTCTCAATTAACACAGTGATTTGTGAGAGTTAGCTGTGCTAGGTAATGGATTTTGAAAATTTTATGTCTTCACTTTGGGCTTGCCTGAATGTCTAGTTGACTTAAGAGAAAAGTGTTTTTTCTTTTAGTTACGGTGTACTTATTTTGTATTCTTGTAGAATAGTTTGACGTTGCTGTCTTTTAAATATGAAGTAAATGCCTCTGGCAGTTTTTGGGCAATTAAAATGCCTATGCATGAAAGTTGAATTTCTAATGTATAATATGTATCATAGACATTGAGAACATTATTTTTTTTTAAAAAACTTAACAAATTGTGAGTGTTTTATTGTTTTTTAATAATGTACTTTTAATATTTGTTTTTGCAATTTGAACACCTCTCAAGTAAATTTGCTTGCATTACCCCAGGCAAGAATACCATAATTAATATATTACAGAAGTATTAAGGTAGAATATAGTGAGTAAAGTATACGCTCCGAAACAAAATATTTTAGTTTATTGATCACACCGACATTTCCAGAAATATTTTTTGATATATTTTCAATACTTTTCCATGTAAAATTCTCATCAATGGTTATCCCAAGAAACTCTGTTTCGTTGACTTGTTATAATTATCTAAGATAATATTCTTATGCGAAATATTATTAGCAATACAAGATGTCCTTGATGTGTACCCATCATCATAAAATTGGTCTTGCTAGCATTAACAGAAAGCTTATTTGCTTTGAACCAAGTACTGACTTCTATCAGTTCGTAAAATGAGATCAAACTGTTCAACAATATTTTTGTTGGAATATGTGATAGATGTGTCATCAGCAAACAAGACAAATTTCAGAATATTAGATACATTTACAATATCATTAACATATTAAAAACAATAGTGGACCTAATATGGATCCCTGTGGGACACCACATATGATTTCTTTATAATCAGACTTACAAGAATTAAATAGGACATATTGTGATCTATTTTTAAGTAACTTTTGAACCATTCAAGTGCAATAACTCTAAATCCATAGAATTCCAATTTGTGTAACAAGATATCATGATCAATTGTGTCAAATGCTTTTGACAAGTCAAGGAATATACCTATTGTAGTTTCAATATTTTCAACAGAATCAGTGATTTTGTCAATTAAGTTAATAATAGCCATATAGGTAGAATGGGGCTCAGGTTAAAGGGGGAGGGCCTGATTTGTATGAGTTTTTCCTCTTGATAATTTAAAGGTCCCAGGAAATGAGATGATAAACCTACTCCAAATCTTTACGGGGCATTCCATTCCAATAAACAGGTCCACAAAAAAGAATACACTACCAGTGACATCATTAGTGAAACTATTGATTTTCAGTCAGTGCCATGAATAGATTCACACCAGTCACCTGGAATTTTCTATTACTCTCTGAACAATCAATAGTTTCCACTAATGATGTCATCACCAACCCAAATATTGAATGCTTTCTGGTCCCTCCTTGTAGACTTGACACAAACCACATCAATTCTATTTGCATTTCCTGTGCCCTTTAAGGCCCTTCACCTAAAAAACCCCATCTGTAAAGTTTCGTGCCAATATTTCAATCTGAAAAATAAGCTTTTATAAGCCCCACTGAGTACTTTGTAAAATTAATATTGGTCAACCAAAATGGGACACATTTTTCTCATAGCTTCAAACCAAACATCCATTAGCCCTAAGATTCACAGTGTAAATTAGAAAAATAGTAGCTTTTTCTTCAGATACCCAAATTTGGACCACTTACGATAAAATCTTGGGTTCTGGGACGAGGCTAAATACAATAGCAATAAAAAGACCGCGAGTGTCAAAGGCCACACAAGGTCACCAGGTTCACATGAGGTTATCAACATGTCACCCTACCCTCTTAAGGGTTAACATTTTTGACCGAAGTCACACAGATACACAGACATACGACCAGAGTAATCCCTATGTGCCTTCTGCAATTCTTGCAGACGACACAAAAACAAATGTATGAATAGTAACTAAATAAATCAATAAATAAATCAATTTAAATCAATCAATAAAATAAACAAATACTTAATGAAAGAAATACAAAAAAATAAATCTTGAAAGAAATACATGAAAGAATAAGTGTACAATGATGGATATATGTTAAAAATAGTTAATTGAAAAGTCCTAGATCAAATACCAATATTCCATTTTACAGACTTATTTATCCTAAAAAGATTGTAGGCTAGCAACACAATGCAGGTGACAATGCGGCATGGTACTCAAAATACGACTAATCCTTAGTTGCATACCACCCATGAGTACATTTTATTGGCAAGATGGCAAATACGTTCATGTTTCCAAATTATGAGGTGTTTGAGAAAACGGTTTCATAATAGCCTAATATTGCTTTAAGTAGTCATAATAATTATATCTGTGATTCATAACACACAAAGTCGGCAGATACCAATAGGAGGTCAGTAAGTGAAGTATTTTAGAAAATTGTTTTCGACAGGTTTTTCCTTAGTATTAGTATCCCTCACATCATTTGCCAATGTTGAATTTGCAATTCATTTCACATTTTTCCTAAAAATAACTTTTTTAAAAACTCATATCTTTCACTAAAATGAAATTACAAACTAGCAACCACTAACAATGCTGTGTCCTTAATGCATGTCACCAACCTGGAGAAAACCTAGTCACGTACCAAGCTTGTCTGCCTTTCAATTGAACTACTGTTTCCCAATACAAGATATATGATCAATAATTCTACCAGTAATCCCAATGTGTAATTATTTTGGTGATTAGCCTTAATGCAACATTTCCTAATCTTTTAATCCAGTCTTGGCCTGTCCACCTTGCTTGTATCATCACATAAAGGGCACTAGCTGAACATGAGTTACTTTGTGGAAGTAGCTGATTCTTACTTGTGCACTGCTCCTCTATGTACAGTACCAGAACCAGAGGTCAGTAGATGATAAAGACAAGTGTTAAAAGATAACGCTGACCTCTGGTTCTGGTTACCAGGTCTAAGGCTCCCATAGGCTACTGTATTGTTATTTCTGTCCATTTTTACGGACAGAAAATACAAACATGCGAATTTCTATACAGATACGGTACGGTAAGACTGGGTACACATGCATTAGTAAGGCTAACGGTTCAGATTTAGATTGCAGTGGCATTTACGGTTAGAATATTTCGAACAACTATGGCTGGGAGCGGACTGACGTCACATCGCTTCACCACGGTGAAAACAAACCAGGGAAAGCACAGAGAATCCCCGTTTCGCGGTGATAACAAAGTGTGCAAAATCAAAAAGTACACTGCACATAGCGAGACACTACGCTTTCAGCGCGTATCAAATCATTTGTTTTTACGCACATTGTTGCTAAGCATATTTTTGCCAAATGCCCGGATATCTGCTTCCGGCTATTGCTTTACACATGTATGTTTAAAAATTAAATTAAAGGTGCAACGAGAGATTTCGCATTTCAGGTGTCCCTAAAAAATTTAAAGTTCTGATTTTTGCTCTGATGTAAAGTTTTCCATAAAAAATAACCTCATCTGAAAGGATTAAAGGGATTAGCAGCGATTTGCTAATTCGAAACATCGCAAAAATCATCAACATTCATATTTTTGTATTTTTGTTACTGGCATGGATTTGCGAACATAACCTGCAAGTGGTTGGCTTGAAATCCGTGTATTAACAACAAGGCAGTACTTTTTATCTTATTCTGTAATTTCTATACGTGCGTATCAAAATTCCAACTTGTGATCAAAAGGCCTTTCCCTGTGAATATCCCAGATTTTAAGCGTAATATTGTGCACCATGATTGATACAGTTTGACCTCAAACACAAACATGATTGATCTTTGTTTGTTCTGTACTGGTGTAAATCACACTCAGGTCTTTAGTGTAGATTTTGAGATGCCATCGCTGTATTCCAGTCTATTTACGGGAGACGGTATGACTAATTTTCTCAAATACTTCATTTTTTCACTATTTGGTGGTTTGTTTCTACATCAAAAGTTATATGGAATTGTACACACTTATCCCTTATTTATAAGTTTTAAAAATGCATTTCCACATTTTTATTCTCTCGCATTATCGCTGCTAATCCCGCAGAGAAATGTTTCTTTGGTCACAAAATTTTTTTAATTTCTAATTTTGTATAGGAGCAAATACAAAATTCAGCCTATGTTTTATGCATTGAAATACAAGCATATCAGAATCACCTTTTTTCTGCCTTTTAAGGCATTTCTGTAGCCACGTACTACACAGATCGAATCTGTGTTAGTGGGATATAACCCACTAACACAGAAGGTGTATTGAAAACTACTGTATGTCTCCCCATTAGCAAGCCTTTCCATCAGATGAATTGGACCGGGAGCCAGAAATCTAGAAAAAGCGGCTCCTGGTCCCTAATTTTTAAGGGAACCGGGAGCCGTTTTGTTAGGACCGGGAGTTATTTTAACAAATTATTAATTACGCAAGTACAATGGGGAAAGTCTCAAAAATAAAGTCCCGAAATCGACAGATAACTACGCGGCATCTTGGGACACAGTTCCAGCCCCAAGAGAATAGATTTCAATGCTTAAAATATTAATCTAAATCCCTGCTAAAAACAAAGAAATTACATTACATGAGCACGTTACGAAATGAGTCACACACAGTATTTTAATTTAAAATTTGTTTGGGAGATTAGAAAAACGCCGTACGTGTTTTTCCTTTTTCTTTACCCATTTTTTGATTTTGTTGTGCATATCAGTAAATTTATAGTGCGCTTATACTAGGCGCAATCAGTGTTTAATTTTGTTAAATTTACTGTAGATCATAAGGATCCATGTGCTATCGCCGTGCTATCGGACCAAAGGTGTTTAATGTCACATTTTAATCACGGCGGTAATGTGCACTGAAATAACAATTTATGTTGTGTAATTGTATTTTTCAAAACCAATTCGGATGCCTTTTCAAACGAAAGTATTCAATAATTTAATTCCGGACAATTAAATACGTACCCAAAAGGACCGGGCGCAAAATTTTTTTGCTTTCCAAAATCGGTGCCCGGGTGCCAATTTTCTGTCTTACCGAGCGCCAAAACTTGGGAACCACTGGGTAAAAATCGCCCGGTGCCTGGCTAAGGGAAGGCTTGCCCATTAGCAGTGTGGAGACCAGATGTCATTTGCTTGTAGTTGTAAACATGCCTCAGTCTTCCTAAATACAATAAATATGAGGCTGACTTACCTAGTCTCACATAGACAAGATACCACATAATCCAAATAAATCCTTAGAACATTTTTTTCAATGCTCAGTATAAATGAAAATCAAGAGAAATTGGAAACTGTGTACACAGTTTCAGAAGTTCATGAGAACAAAGGCAGATGTCAACAGTGTTGCCAACAAAAATTTCGCCTACCCGCGGCAAAGGGCCGCACCAAGGCGCGGCAAATGGCCAAAAAGTAGCCCAATTTTTCACTTGTCGCTTAGCGCATGTGAGGGCGCTATTTTTAGGAAAAAATGCCATTTTAGTCTGATTTTTAACTATTTTTTAATTTTATATATTTATTTGTTATTTATTTTTTATTTTATAATTTTTTATTTATTTTATATTTATTTTTTATTTATTCTATATTTATTTATTTTTTATAAAGAATCTATTTTGTTTTTGTTTTCTTTCTTTTTCTCATTTTATTTTTTCTCTATTCTTTATTCCTTTGAAACACACACTCATTATCTATTTTGCCAAAGTGGTCCTAAAAGAAATGTTGTCAAGAAATGTTCGTTTTATAGTCCTCGAATACCCGCGGCACTTAAATTAATTTACCAAAATAAATCAATTGATTATATTCGCAACAGAAAAGGATGTGTGCGGCGTATCCTTTTTACTTACATCTTAGAACAGCTTAGCAAGGTTTAATTGCCCTCCCACATTTCACCCCAGTGAGCCAGGAACTCGGGCCGGGAATGAGCCCTACCCTTGTACATTGTACCACCCATGACGGTCACTTTTGTTAGGATAATTATTTGTTAATATACCCGAGTTAATATTCACGTAGTAAATTGCGTGTGTTTCGACAAGCGGTTAAAGACAGCGCGCGGCTTTTGCTTCCTTCAACAATAGGTTATCAAGTGTCAAGGACTTTAAATCGATCATTGGTCACTGGTAAACTGCATTGGTAAACTGCATACTGCAGTCGGGGAGTTTGGCTTGCCTGGTCACTGTACACTGTGCTGTGTCACACTGCTCATGTCAAATCGATACTGCACATGCGCAGGCTCTACACAGCACCGCGGCCGGGGCAATCTGAGGGAAAATCCAACCCATTTTAATTTCAAGACATTGGCACCGCGCGCGGCCTGAGCGGGTTACTAGTAGACTTTATTCAATTTCGTACCAGGGCACCAGCATCCTGTGCAATTATTTTGCACAAGATTCTCATTGAATTGGTTATTGAAGCGCAAGCGCAAACTTCAACAAATGAGGGATGGGGGGCCATAACTTTGAAATGAAACGCTAACGCTTTAAATCTGGGCCGGATTTTGACGCAGGGTTTGAGAAGAAGTGATTGTGTTAATAAAAAGTAGGCCTATAATAGTATTCTGAGATGGTTTCGGCGGGGAACATTTTTTTTACCCCGATGCTTTATTTCATTGTCATCTTCACACACATACACATAATCCTTCATATACATTTATATTTTCACTTAAAATTACATTCCAATCGTGAAAAACATTCAAGAAAGGATTTTACACAACTCTACATTTCAATAAAAAATATTCTTCTCAGATTGGCCTATGCCTTTCAATACCATAATGTTACGATCTCTGGGATCCGTTGTGTTGAACGACAATCATATACGCCCTAGATAAACATTTTTTTCAAGAAATTATCAAGCAAATGAGTAGATGTTAATATCTTATTTCCATTTCATTTCTCAGTTTATTTTAACTCACATTGTAGAAAGGCCACAAGATTTCCTAGGATGCATTTTTTTAATTCCAAAAAACGTGAACTACTAAAAATAAAATAGGAAAGCAAAGAATTTTATAAACTGGTTATCGACCAAGCACGTGCATGACGAAATCACCGACATACAGGGGTAACCACAACTTGCGCACCCACTACAGCCTGCTCCCAGTTGAATTCAGCAGCCTTGACGGAATAAAGTGCACATGATACTGTACTTTATTCCGTCAAGGCTGCTAAATTCAACTGGGTGCAGGCTGCAGTGGGTGCGCAAATTGTGGTTACCCGACATACAGTGTGCGTCATAAATGTTCCCCATAATATCTAATTTTTGTTCTAGAGAGCCGGGCAACAGTCAGATCTTTCAAACTGCTCAGGAATTTTGATTTTTTTTTATAATAGGCCTATAGGCAATCAATATCTTCATCCATTTAAATGCCCTCAGATTCTCATTGATTTGGTTATGGAAGCACAAAATAATTTCAAGTGGGATTCTGAATGTTTTTTATTGGTCGTAGGCCAAATAAGGCAATAACTTGAATGTGTAAATGAAATGCATAAATCTTGTGACTCTACCAGCTTCTACTGGGTATGGTCACGCCTCGGTGGTCGGCAGTGGCCAGTGAATTGATCAACATGATTGGTTAATGAAGTGGTTATCAACTTCGACGGATAATCTCTTGATTGGCACTACCTATTGTCAATTTATAAAAGGCGCGCGCTGTCTTTAACCGCTTGTGTGTTTCGGCGTTTATAACGCTATATTTTGCTCAATTGTTTTGTTTTTGTTTTTCATAGATGGAGGAGATGGAAGCAGGAAAGTTTAACTTTAGTTGAAATACAATTAGGGTCAGTAAAAGCTTTAAAACATGAAAAGACTACTTACGTGTGTGGGGCCCTACCGTACCGTGGGAACTGCAGTCTGGCATCACTGGTTATTCCACCGCAGCACAAGCCAAACAGGCGTTATTGCTAACACCAATGAGATCGAGAAGTTTGGAACGATCTAATCGTAAACTATCTGCACGTAAACAGTACAGATCATTTTCAAACCCTTTAGCTGATTTTAAAGGAGCGGTTAAAGCGAGAAAGAGGGGGTTCCCTCACTGTCTGATACATAGCGCTACACATCACTTGACTTCCATGCCCCTCAATGTCCGAAATTGAAATTTCCAGAATCCAAACAACACTGTCCTCTATACTGCCCACATATCTTAATTGCATGCATGGAAGCTGGCACCGAATGGAGGCTTACAATACCGATATAAACATAATTAGGCCTATACAATGGGTCAAATTAGGTAAATTGTGTAAGCTTTAGTCCTAATGGGCCCTACCCTATTACTGGGTGAATTTTGCTAATTTATCATTCTAAAGCAACCAGTCGAGGTTAGATACTCCCGTGAACACTCTTGAACAAGGGTAATTCTTAGAAATCATTGGGTAAAACACTAGACAGGGTTAAACAACAGGGTCAACCACTTTTGAAAAAGCCCGAATTTGTTGATCGCCCGAATTTGGTACACTTCCTGCCCTGAAAATTCTCAACAAATCTATAAAATCAATAAACAAGCTTAGCTACAATCTTCTACATGAAATAATTCCTGGGTTTCCTTAAAGTCAACCATGGACCGGCAGAATGTACATTGAAAGCAGTACAACAATTACATGTCCAGACCCACATAGCACTCATATATTGGCCCAACAATGGTTCCCCATCGGTAATCTTGGCAGCGGCATTATGTGGGTGGGCCTTTATGGTCCTTTATTGGCTCTCCAAGGCATAATGGTATTTCCGTTGGTAATATTGGCTTCGGTACCATGTGCTATTTGCTATATTGCCCGCCAATAATGGTTTATTCCATTGGCAGCTGTGGCAATCCGGCTTCATTTCGGCACCCCTTACTGGTCCAATATCGGTGAAGAATATTCCCCCAAACAACAGCAAATATAGAGCCAATAATTGAGATAACATTGTCCCATTATTGACTTAAAGGCAATTGATTGCTTAAATAGGCAGGGCGAGAACTCGTCAAATACATCTAGGAATACACTAATAATGTCTCAACATGGGTGTTTTCAAACCGAGCCCTTAATTTCAATGAACATTATACTATATTCTAACCAGTTTCATTAAAATATAACTATTCATCTAATTCATTATGTAAAATAGCAGCTTGAAAAAATTCCATTAAAATAATTGTTGTAAAAGAACTAGGCCCCCTCACTTAGGTCACAACACCATGTACAGCATTGGTTCCCAATCATTTAGTCAATATTGGCCATTTTTAAAAAACTTTTCATCAGGTTTTGAGGAGTCCCAAGTGTGTGAAAATATCGAGATCCAACACATGATTGATAAATTGGATGATTACGCCCATATTAATTGTCTCGCTATGAGTTTTAAAATATTGGGCTCAACTAGCGTCTCGCCCAAAATTTTGCACTCATAGCTCGACCAATTCCCTTGGGCTTATCGATCCTTCAAATTTTATATCAATATTGGACAATGAGCAAAATATATTTATTCCTATATTATTGTAAGCCAATATTATCGGGCCATAAATAATAAATATTGGTCCCAGTAATTGGACCACATTGCAGTGCTAGCTGGGTAGTACTTAGTTTTTATATTCTGTGATTGCGTCAAAAATAAGAATAGGCCTACTCGTTTGAGATGAAAATATCCAACACTCAGGCTATATATATGATGCAAGTCTTACTGGGAGTGTCCTGGCCTGCTTATCACCAGCCATAAAGTGAATATTTTTGATGATGTTTTTCTCAATATGGGGACTTTTAAAACGAAAATGTGTTGCAAAGCCGTTGCATCCTAGCACCGAGCACCTAATTGGCTAGTATCTAGAAAAGCAGAATGTTCCTGTATCCTACGTATTTGGCAATAGTGTAGATCTGTATGCTACTAGCCTATGGCCTGCATAAAATTAAATTTTTCTTGTGTAAACATGCCCAAATTTGTTAGAACCTAATGTACTGGAATATAATGTACACAGTTCCCTGGAGGCTGTAACCCGCATACATCGTGTATGATAATCACGGGTAAAGTTTGTGCCGAAATTTGGCAATCCTTGCATTCGCTGATAGTTCACAATATCATGAACAATTCACCTTTTTGCGGACAACAATTTAAAAATCTTAAACTCCGTTAAAACACGAATCTGAGTATGCTGTGTTCTCTAATAATACTCCTAATACAAAAATAAATTGGTATATTCAAGAAATACAGGCGGTGTGATCGTGTGGATGACTGGGTGCCCCGGTACAGACACACGAAGTACCGGTATCGTTGGTGAGGTTTTATCTCCAGAAACTGGTTGCCAAGCACATTCTCGCACTGCGCAGTCTGAATTGCGAAAGGGCTTATTTGCACAGTGGATTTCACTAAAGGCCATGGGCTATACGCCTGACCCGTCCTTCAGTTATTTTTTGTGAAGTCTCACGCAGGACCACCGTTGGTGTCGCCATTGTGCCCTGTGGAATAGCTGAAATTTATATACTAGGCTATCCGCCCGGGCGGGCAGCAGCTGCTGCATGCCGCGGGCATGTGGCCCGTTCGTTGGCCGACAGGATCGTCACGTGTCGATCGACCTTAAAGCAATCTTAGCACAATTTTTTTGGGGGAAGAGTGCCCCCCCCCCAATTTTTCAAAATTTGGATATTTTTGCACATTACGTTGGTAATTGTCCAGGAACCTATACCTGCTAACGAGAATGCTAAAAAATTCATTAAAATTTTTATCACAAATAAGCGATTTTGTAATTAAAATTGGATCCCAGATTGGACTAACGGCAGAGCTGGAATGCTACGTTTATGTCCGTCCCTGATGAATAGTGCCACCTCGAGAACTAACCTCAACCTTGACTTTTCCTGAACTATTAAACAACTATGGCTGAGCGCTCATTTCCGCTATTTCAAAGGCCGTTTCCAGCGGCCGTTGATTATTATCGGGGATCCCCCATAATAATTATTCTAGTAGAAATTCCTTTGTTTGTGACACATAACATTTTTCGAAGCTTTAACCATTCACATGTTATAGTTTACTAGCCCTTTTCCAATGCAACCCGTGGTAAAAATCTCCAAATTTTTGAAAAATGGGGGCTGCTCTTCAAAAAAAGGTGCTAATATTGTTATCCTTATTCCCAGTCACAAAAATTTCCTCTTTCGGCGGCTTCCCACGTTTGAAGTAAAAAATTGACCCCCACACCAGTTCAATGTGAATCTGGTGTAAAATTCGGGGAAGGGAGGGGGAGCATGACCTCGCGATCGCCAAACAAAAACCCATGGACCTGTGATGCCTTTTACATACTGTGAACAAGTTCGATTTTAAACCTCACCGTGGATTATAATGGAACATTTCGATTTTTCATGCCGCACCCTCCCCGAATTTGGTGTAGGGTAGTGTATTTTGTAGGAAATATGAGGGAAATTCATTTTTACCTGTACCGCTAAAATTAACTATATATTCGGATTATCAACTTTAATTAACCCTACTGGGGCCCACTGGTGATTATTTTCGCAAAAACACGCTAAAAAACTCATCCCTAACACTATTTAGAGGGCGCCGACACTCATCACTCCTTAGCAACGATGTAAACACAACGGAGTCGATCTCTCGAGAATAGCTAGCTGCACGCGAGACATCTCATCGCCACCAACGGTGGACCTGCGTATAGACTTCACAAAAATACTTACAGGACGGTCCTTCGTAAGACATTACTTCACTCATAAAATCTAAAATTTAAAATGAAGTTCAAGACCTTTGTTCAGTTGATATACATCATTGGTATTAGTCCAAATTTGATACTATCATATTTTTCTCAATCTTGGGAGACCATAAAACTAATAACGGTTGTAACATGTGTGTTGACCAACGTTTGTCGTTGCACTTGACAGATGCCTGATCATGTATGCTGATCGTTGATGGCGAGTATGTTTGTGGTAAACAGCAAATCGTGAAACGAAAATTACGGCAATTCAATGCAAATAAACTTAATGCTCTTTTCCAACTACGAAGAAATAACATTTACATACCTGGTTTTCACTTTTAGTTATCTCTGAATATAATACTTGTAGCAACCCTAAGAATTTTCACCTCTTTTCGCGTGAAGGTTGTTTTGATCCGGCAATTTGGGCTTTGCATCGTTCCTGAATTTAACCGAGTCCTCGAACGTTTCGTCCCATTGATTACTGAACGCTTAAAATATGAAATGGGGAAACCGCTAATATGCTTATGTCCCATTTCCCACTATTGGCCAGTTACATATCATAATAGGGGTTTGAAAATAAAATTATTTAAAATGGGATGTTTTTTATCTGACTCTTCTGTTTATCAACAAAGAATCAAAGCACCTTTTAAATGAACTTCAAAAAATGATTAATTATGTTTACAAACAATTAAATTGATTTAGTTTAAAGAAAACTACATTTGTTGACTGAGTAATTCAAACTTAATTACCTTATTTTAACCCACTGAATAAACTGAGTTGATTTTTGATGTCATCCAAAAAGGAACTAAAAATTTCAGAAAAACACAATAATTTGACCAATTTAAAAAATGACGCTAATTGTATTAATCCTATTAAACCCCATTCGTTCGTTAGAAAATACCAACCCTCTCTTCAATTTTAAAATGTTTGAAGAAAATCGTAAAAATAGAGTTGTTTCAAATGTCAAAAGGTGCCCGTAATGTAACCTGGCGACTTCCCTTTCCCCCCACCTAGATGAAATGTTGTGTGTTGAGGGGTGACATGAGTGCTGAAATTTCACTGTTTTCTAAGCAGACTTTTGGTCGCTGAATATCACTCCACACATACTTGCATTGATGGTAAAGCATGCAACACACTTCCGCACTCAGCGATGGGTAATTAGTTCCTTACAATGCAATTGAAATTTCCTTGTCGCTACCCAACAATCCGCAGGATTTCTTCTGTTGAATTCCTGCTTCGAAAACGTATACGCAACTAATTGTAACTGGTATTTACGCCTCTTTAACGACCGAAGTGGATCGCATATACTCATTATTTGTCTTTCTTTTGTATATTTTGACAGGTTCCACGACAGTGAACGAACCTCCATACCAGGTTCGTCCTAGAATGACACATTTGATTTTGTCCAACTTGTCCCAAGCTGAGTTGCAAAATTTACCTGCATTGAGTCGTGTTTACATCATTTGCAAGGAAAGCTCAATAGATGTTGCATGATTTGATAGTGCAAATGTTGTTTGCAGGTTTGGCCTTAACAAGGCTGTTTTGACAATATTGTCCTCATGAAATGTGTGTAGCGAAATTCAATATAAATTCATATAAATTAAAATAATAAACAGCCAATCTTTTTAACATTGCACACACTCAGTATATAAGAAAATGGGTTGTTTGGAATGTTTTAGGTAGGTTGTATAAAAAAGTTAATATCCATGTCTGTCCTTAGGCTTAAATTCAGGCTTAATTTACAACCGTGAACATGCCAAATGTCACATCAAACCAGTCAATTTAGGAGGCCGGTGAACCTTAAGTTTAGCCTTTCTATCTAGTCTAGTTGGTGATGGTGACATCTGGAGTAATAATACAGTTTTACTATGGAATGACTCCCTATGGTTTATTTAGACTTGGAGGTGCTGTGCTGTAGCATGAAGAAGGTCCGCAATGCTTAAATGTAAAGTGATTTGTGGCTGTGGCCCAGTCCGCACACTGCATTGTATACATGTAGTGGCGTAGTTTGTAGAGTACGCTGTACTTGGGTCTGGCAATCTCATTCAAACTGAAAAAATGGCATGCAAATAATATGGAACTCATTAGCACCCTTTACATTTGGTATTAAATCACTGATTTATGTGGAGATTTTTAGCTAAAACAAAGTTTTTTAGACCTAAATCTAATATGTTTCTTCTTTATTTTCCTGCCATTAAGTTTGAAAAATAATTCAAAGAAAAAAAACTCTCGGTTTAATTTTTTTAACATTATTTTCGATGCAAGTGTTATAGGTCCTAAAGATTCTCCTGTTGAATCTCAATCGGGAGCATTTGATATCGGTTCCCAAGAAACTCCCCCTTTTTACTTTGCAGACAGTGTGGACAAGTACCCATCAAAGAGTCTCATTCTGGAGGGACTAACAGTGACCACGGGAGCAACAGAGAAAGGGACCGTGACAAATCTCAACTCCATCCACACAACACCGAGAAATGCCTGCATCGGGTTTGCGTCATTCGGCTAGCCCAAGTACTGGAGGCAGCAGGCCGAGTAGCGAGAGTGGGAGTCCTAAAGAAACCTATCGCAATAAATCCTCATATTTGCAGAGGCAGATGGTAGAACAACAACAAAGAGGCGAAGTAAATTATACTTTAAAAGTTTGTAAACATAACACTTGTTTTTACCCAGGTTTTATAAGTTAAATGAATATTCATCTTGGTAATCTTTGCTGGGAATACATCATTCAGGAGGCATACTAATTTTATTTTAATTCCAGTATGTTGCCGATATCTTTTTTTTTAAGGTTGTAATAACACGGTTAACAGAACTGTTTTGGTATTAGGGTAGTTCTGCTAAGCATAACTCCACATTATGAGTCTTACAGTTTCCCATTAACGGATGTGAAAGTTATGACAAAACCACATGGAAATACCTTCCCCCTGTTACCAGCATGAGCAGGCCATTTCAAAGACCCAACTTTGCAACACTACCACGACAAACTTAATCAAAGCATTCAAATCTAGTTATGTTCCTTAGATAATAAATTACCTTTTGAAATAAGTAATCCCAAAACTCAGTTGTTCAAAACAGAAATCCATCAATGGCTTCATTCATGCAATGGAGTGCAAAAGTGATTGTAGTTGCAATTTTCTTCAAAATTTTAATTTCTAATTTAAGAGTATTTCACATGTCATCACATTATATAGGATTCTCAAGTTGTTGGATAGTAAAAACAGGGATATATTGTACATTTGGAGGGATTTTCAGATCGACAAAGTTGAGGTAGGTAAACAGGGACAGGGATTTCATGTGGTTTTGCAACCTTCACATCTGTTAATTACAAATGTGAAAGACATAATGTGGAGATATGTTAGCAGGAACTAGGTATGGGGTAGTTCCAAGATTGTACCTCAGGTCTGACGTTTACTTTATCACTGGACCATTATCGTATCTCGGACCTGAGGTTTACACACAAGATGGTCGTCGTTTCGAATCCGTTAACAGTGGGTGTGAAAAAAGTGATCTCACAAATCAAAATTAACGCTTGTGACGTACTTACGATGCTCTGATCTAAAAATCATCTACCGGACGTGTTCTTGAGTATGCAGTTTTCCTTTGCACATTCGATGTCAAAATCTGGACTTGTTCGTGGTTCAGTGACTTTAACATTTTTGGCGATATTCCATGTAGCTGATGCAAATAAATCTCGCCATGTGTATAATGTCCACTTTTTACGCATGCGCTTTGCACCAAGACTTATCGATATAGCAATTGAAAACTATGGATCGATGATTCATGTGAACGATAGCATCGTAGGTTCATTCCAATCATAGTACAACGACATGTTATTTTCCGACCATGTAGCGCCGCGATCAGATGTTGGTCTCAGCAAGCATGTCAAGAGACTAACCTTTTGTTATGGTGCCAAAAGCACATGTTCCACCAATGACCTTTAAATATTGACCCATGACCCATTGCAATTTGATTGAGACTTAGACTAAAAGTAAGATCGCATACCTGCAGAAATCACGAAATTTTGATAATTTGAGTGTGAGTCAGTGAAAAATAAAGGTCCAACAGTATTGTAGGTATGTCAGATAAAAGTGAGTCAACAGTCGAGTAATTCGGACCATTTTGGAGTGATTGGGTGCGGTAAAATTGGAAAGACCTTAAGGATGTTTTAAACAGTACAGACTTGGCATGACTTCGGGTTCGTTAAAGTTAATAAAGAAGTGAATGTACAAAGCAACCCGAAGTCATGCCCTCAGCAGGACTAGGTATTAGGGTAATTGTTCATAAATGTTGTAATTATATAGTGCATTCGCAGTATATCGAAAGCAATTTTTGTGCTGCTGCCCAAAGAACAGAATATGTCAGCTGCCATACAAATCCTGATTGAGGGGGGGGGCAATTACTTGTATATCTATGGGTATTGCTCATTGGACTACATGGAATTCCTAACTGCTCCTCATTTCACAAAGGATGGAAAGAGTCATTCAAGTATATCAGCATTTTCATACAAACCCAGTTAAGAAACTATACATTAGATTAATACATGCCGGGATACTACGTACAGGTACTTCAAATGGCATTCAGTTGAATTCTCAATTTGTTGGTCATGAACAGCAAAAGTCATTTCTTTGTAACCTGCAAAGATTTGCGGAGGCACATGTTTAACTCAACCAACTTCTGTTATGTCCGTCTGTGTGTGTATCATGTACACGTGTGTATGTGTGTTAGTGTTTCAGATATTTTTACTTTTCAACATTGCTTGTGCACGAACACCTAACTTGGTCACCAAACTCGGGTCATAGGCAAACATAGAAAATTGCATGTTATGGTAGGGTTAAAGGTCACGATCAATCTTGTTGTAGCGAGGGTTGAAAGAAGGTGGATCCCAAAAACCATGCGGAACAGGTTAGCGCACACCTGTGCACCTTTTCTAGGGCCCCAATTTCGATTTAAAAAGTGCAAATTCCGCTTTTTTCGCTTTAATTTTTTTAAATTTCCGCTTTTTCACAATGCCCTGGAAATGTAATGTTATGACTTTTGTAATGCCTTCAGTAAACATTGCCAAATTCAAGATCGATGGCCGACTAAATATACACGACATAAATCATGCTGATAGGTGCAGAACTGCCCGGCTTCGGGCACTTCCGAAAGGTGTAATTTCAATCGCTAATTAAGTAAACTGGCCTTGACACCCAAGTAAACATGATCAAGGAGCCATTTCATTGAAAACGTGATTATGACATAGTGGAAAATACGACGATCTATGTTAGCGGCAAGACTGCACAAAGGGACGTCCTTGCAACATGGCGTCATTTTAAGAAACAAAATGGAGTCGGATTCGATCGTGAGTTGTGATCGCAATATAAAAATACAGTCAAAGGTGATCGATGCAAGCTTCTGTAGCGATCATTTTGATTAAACTTTTGATGGGTTATCAGAAATTCTAAATCAGGCGGGATTGGAGATCGATAGGGGTCGTGGCATGGTAAAAAATTGACTGATTTGTTTTGATTATGCTTCCAATTTGTAATATTTTAGGTTAGTCTTAGGGCGCGTTCCCACTATGATTTTGGTACCAGGAACGTGGGGTACTCGATGCTACATCGAGCCCACTTCCTTGCTAGTGGGAATAGTTGGGAACGCGTTTTTAGTGGACTAGAACCTACATCGAGATCTGGTCCGAGACCACCTCAGGTAGGTAGTATCGGTACTAGGACGTGGTACCAAAGCGCACAGTGGGAACGCGTTTGTACACCGTAAGTGGCGCTCCCGGCTCACATATCACCGCACCGCGAAAACCACTGCATTGGCTGTGAGAAGGCCCCGAGGAGCAAGACATAATGTATCGCAAAACAAAAATCCGTTTTTTTTCAACTTTGAATTCACCCAAATATTACCCTGAAACCTCTACACATTCTGCTGATTAGTGTCTCTATTGTATCATTATATTTCATTAAGTATAAGACACGGATACTTGAGCAGAGCACGGTTGTGGAATGAATGAAAACAGCGGGCTGATGGACATCCATAACACGTAAACAATGAGACGACTTCCGTTTTACGATGCAATATGAAAATGGATACTGGTCACGCGCATTCATCACCGACCGATTTATCAAATGATCGAAAAATGATAGGCTAGTAAGCGATGTTATTGTTCGGCAGTCAACAGTTTACATCAAACATTTTCATCAGAGAGTCTTTTTTTTTCCATTCCAACTAGTCAACAGGCGGCCAGAGCAGATCATTTTTTTGCAAAATAAATAGGGACGGAATTTAAGGAACAACATCCGGGTAAGTGGGCCCCGATAATACATCGGCGTTTGGCACAGATGGGAGTACTTTATCGCGACAGTGAGAACGCGAAATCAATGTGGGCCGAGCCCACTTCTATGCGGACTCAGACTAGGTCCCGAGACACCATTGTTATAGTGGGAACACGCCCTTAGGGAAGGGAAAGTGCATGAAACGTTAATTTTTTTGACCACGTTTCTCTCTTTTATCATTCCCGCAGTAATCCTCAAATGCCCCCACTATTTTTACGGGAATTTCCGCAATGTGGACAAACTTGGGGCTTAGCCTTTAATATCGTCTTTATACGGCTATCCACCATTTAAAAATATAGTTCCTGGGACCTCCCCCTGGCAGCTTATCTAGTTAAGTTGTCCAAAATCTCAATCAGTTACAAAAAGGCCATTTGATTTCAATCCGTTCACTATGATCACACATGAGATTCGATAGTGGGTGGTGCATAGAACTAGAGTAGGGAAAAAAATTTTTTTGTTCATGCAAATATGTGCAACAAAAATGCATACATGCCACTTGCCATCTGGCCCTGAGGACACGGGCATTGCAGGGGAGCTCGGTTTGTGATAGCAAGGAATTTACCGGCTTCTGTCCCCGCTCCCAGGGGTAGTTGTCCGGTCTTCATATAAATTGGAATGAGAGCCAGGAAAGGGTTTGTGGGGATTATTCTGTATGTCGGGGACTTGGCAGAGACACGGTAAACATGACGGGAATTTGTTGCCGAGATTTTTCTTTTTTTATTAATTGTAGTATTTATGTTTTGTTTAGAGAACAAAAAAGAGAAAACCACAAGATTCTATTAGTGCATTTCATTTATTTTCGGAATGGAAACTAGTCGATACCATTGCCACGGAATGAATCCCATCTAATTTTAGATGCAAACTTCCAGTATTGCTCGTGGGAAATGTCTTGAAAACAGCACCAATAATGTTTAGGATAATAAACAACTTTTTGAGCACTACAATACAGATTTAGCCTGTAATTATAAAATCACTTTTGCAAACTGTTTATGATAAAATCTTACCAATTTTACTGGCCAAGGTGAAATAAAGAGCAATTACCTGTACTTGCCGAGATAATTACATGATAAGAACTGGATTATTCTTGTCAATCTTGTACTTGATCATTAAAAAAACAGTCAGACAATAAGTTTAATGACTTAATCCGCTGTTTTCCACGCGAATATGGGAATTCCGCACGGGAAGGCAAAATCCGCGCATAACATGTCATTTACCGTGATCGCGGATTCTCCCGGGCCCTGGGTGAAACTTGATGGAAATCACATTGTATTGCACTAAACCTGGGCGAACTGGTATGTAACCATGACCGGCGGAACTGACATGATATGCCCAAACCAACTAAATAGTCAAGAACAAAATTTCCTACCTCTTATAGATAAGAGAATCTCACAAGACGGATTTATACAGTACTTCATCATTCATTTTAGGTCCTGAAAAAACATTCCCTGCAAACATTCTGTGTGCACTTCCATTGCTTCACTGTAGGGCTTTGCCGGAAGCGAACATGAGTGTAGAGCAGACAATTTGGGCCACGATTATTTGGGGATTACCTCTCATGAATGATGTACTAAAGTTTGGGCATGTCTACATGTGCACTAGGCCTGTTTCACGAGTAGATGCAACTTACTAAGGGGTCAGATTTCCAAACTTGATAAAAACTGTTTGTCTGTGTTTGTTCTGATGTTAAGGATGTATTTTTTAATACTTTTTGGTGTCTGGAGCTTAATCTTGTCTACCACTTACCCAAATATTAATTTGCATTTATGAGAAATATGTATATTTTTTAAGGTATCTAAAGTGTTTATGGCACATGAAATTGATTGTGTTTGCTTTTGGTATTTGACATAAGTGTTCTACAATCTGCCCAAATATGAACATTGCACATCAAGTTTTGAAGATTTTATAAAAATGGGTACTTCTTCCAAGAGTTCTAATAAAATAACTAATAAACAGAGCACACTCAGTTTCCCTAATCCCTAATTCAATGTATGGGAAACACACCCAAGAAATTTGGGCAAATTTTGTCCATTAGCCAAACATACATGTACTATGGGATAGTTAAATTGCTGGACATGACTGAACAGAATTGTTGACCTAAAAATGACTTTGTGGCTACTATAGTTAAGGTTCCGTACTAACTGCCATATAGGTATTTGTTTGCTACTTGGCAAAATGTGACTGTGAAAGGTAATCGTGGAAGTGCAGAATTGCATTTTTGACTTGAACCAAACACACCAAAAAATAAATTTTCCATTCACCTTCCCATACCTCAGCTATAAACATACTATTCAAACCAGTAGCTCTATTAATTTGCAGATATGAGAGCAACAATAGTTACTCTTACTGTATACAGAAAGTGTCCTAACATTGGAAATCAGCCTAAAATAAATCTCTCATTACAATGAGGACCCCTGGGTTCTTTGTATCTTGGGCCCAGGAGAATCAACATTTAGAAAACCCGAATTCTGCGCGCGATTTAAAGGGCATTTCGTGATTCCAGCACCTTCCGTTTTATTCATGGTTCACTAGATATCCTTGAGAAAACCTTATTCACAAATTTTAGTTGATCCCGATCTTGCGGTTTTGAGTTACGAGCAATTGCTTGTTTCCCACAGTCCCATAGGCCACTGTGCTCTAATTTCTGTCCGTTTGCGGACAGAAAATACAAAATTGCGAATTTCTTACAGATACAGCCCAATTTGCACATAAGATTAGGTATACATGGATTACTAAGGCTAACGGTTCAGATGATATAAAAATCTCAATTATTTTAGGTAAGTCGGGGGACGAGGTTGTGGATCACGAAATGCCCCTCTAAGGCAGTTCCATGTTTTTTTCCGCACATCAGTAAATAGAAATTTTCCAAGCCAAATCCGCACTGAAAATGTGCCGATATTGTACTTGATCATTACAAAACAGTCAGACAAGAAGTTTTAATGACTTTTACTGATAGAAAAATACAAAATCCGCCATTTTCCATCGTGTGAATACGGGAATTCCGCGCGGGAAGGCAAAATCCACGAATAACGTGTCATTTTCTACAGTTGCAGATTTTCCCGGGCCCTATTTGTATCAAGTAATAAAAGGACCAAGTTAGAACAATCTTCAGGGGTTGTCCTTTTTAGGACACCCACTTCATTTTAACAAAGACAACCCTTCAGTCTTAAGCACCCACTTCACTTCAAGTAGCTTTACTAGGTGTGAAGTGGCTGTCTTTGTTAAAAGAAAGGTGTCCTAAATGGTAGGGTGTGACACAATGGTGTGGACGTGATGTGTGAACAGAAAAATTTTATTTGGTGATGCAAACCATATTACCCCAAAAGATTTGCACCATTTGGTAGGTTGACTGAAGATGTTGTAATACCAAATAACACCAGAAATTAGTAAATCCCAAACTAAGTTTAGAAAATTAGTAAAATGACAGGACATGACAAATTTGTGAACAGATATTTAAATCACTCCAAAAAATCCTAGTTTTCAAACCAGGAGAAGCAACTTTGGCATAAATGATTTGCAGTTTTTTGTGTCGCCTGCCCTAAGGCAGGAAGACACATAGGGATCACTTTGTCCACTGTTGTTGTAGTCTGTTGTTGATGATGTCTGTTGATGTCTGTTGTGAAAAAGGGTTAACATTTGCATGTAATAATCCACATACTTTGATGGATTTAAACCAAACTTGGGTCACAGGTGCAACATGGCATCCCCACTTGTTGATGAGGTCAAAGGTCACATGCCAAGGTCAAAGGTCACATGCCAAGGTCAAAGGTCATGTGAGGTCAAGTTGTAAAATAGGCTGAAAATGTAAAATTGACCTCATATGAAAAGTTGAAGTTCAATTGGAACCAAACTTGAATCATAGGTGCAACATGGGATCCCTCATTTGTTGATGAGGTCAAAGGTCACATGCCAAGGTCAAAGGTCATGTGAGGTCAAGTTGTAAAATAGGCTGAAAATGTAAAATTGACCTCATATGAAAAGTTGAAGTTCAATTGGAACCAAACTTGAATCATAGGTGCAACATGGGATCCCTCATTTGTTGCTGAGGTCAAAGGTCACATATCAAGGTCAAAGGTCATGTTAGGCCTATCATTCACTAACCGCGACGGCAGGCGACACAAGCGGTCCGAGGACCGATGTATTTTTTTGTGATGTATTGGCATTTGTACTCATCCATCACATCAATGTTTGCCTTTTATAGACAGGGCAGTAACGGTTTTACAAATTTGAATGGAAAAGGTCCATTTCCTCCCCTCACTTTTTGGCAGTGTTCAAAGTCCCTTTAAATGGCTTTTCATAAATTTTGCTTTGTTAAAAAGCCTACTAAATCTCGCAATAAAATAATTCAAACTGATGGCTCAACAGGGTTGTAGTGGCTGGTTTGAAACAAACTGTAGATGCTTATAGGTTTGCAAAGGTGACCAGAGAACTAAGTGGTCTTCTGAAATCTAATAAGGAATTTGGTTAAGAATTAGAGGTAGGCCCTGTAGGGATATAAAGAGATGAACAATGATCTTTCAGTCCCTTCTATTTTTACAAACAATGTCCAAGGCAACGCAAAAGTGCATCTACCTATGAAACTATGCCACTAGCGTCCCCGCAGAACAGTTCGAACAGGGGACTATGAAATGAGCAGCATCCGCCGTCCGTTCGTTGTCTGTCCGTGATAAAAATGTTAACCACGTTGTGTGCGATTATCTGGAGTCGTAAGAGCTAGGATGATGTAACTTGGTGGAAAAGAAGAGGGTTGACGAGTTCGCGACTGGTTAGATTTGGGCATAAAAATATTGAGCATTAAGATATAATTAGGCATAAATTTATGCCATAATACAGAAACAAATTTCCTGCAAGTTTGTGTACAAGTTTTCTGGGAGTTCTGTCAGGCGTATAATGCTGATACTGGTGGAAGGAAGGGGGCTGAAGAGTTCTCGACTGGATAAGAGTTTGGGCATATGGGCAATTGAGTATGCAAATGAGCTAATTAAATGCAAAAATCAGCGTGAACGATATATTTTGAAACAGGAAAACCAAAAAAAATCGGAATTTGACAAAATCGATCACGGCATGAAAGCCTATCATCGGGCTGCAGCGCATTTCTTTGACTTTAAAGGTGCGATATAGTGCGGCTCAGGTATGCAAATCAGCTAATTAAATATGCATAATTGCTGTATCGCTAAAACCGTATCTGGGTATAACAAAATTCCTTCGCTTGAAAGACTACTTTTGCCAGACGTCTTTTTGTGTCAATCGTAATTTGGTCAAAGCGCTGTGGGGCCATTAAAGGGGCATTTTTGATGCAATTGATCTAATAATATGCAATGCACGGGGGAAGGTGGTGGGTGTCGGGGAGGGAAGTGGTGGGGTGTATGGAGGATGGGGAGGTAATTAGTCTCAGTATTCGGGGGGTGGGCGGGGGTCGGGGAGGGGGCGACGGGCTGGTGTCTGGGAGGGGGACGGGTGGGGTTCATATTGTAGACTTCATACATAGCAGTTGCTTTTTTTTTTTTTTTGGGGGGGGGGGTGGGGGGTGGTTTTTTTTGTTTTGGGTGGGGGGGGGGGGTTGCTGATAAGGGAAAGCGCTGATCCCGATCTGCTACAATCGTTGATATATGTCGAATGGTTTGATGGTAATGGTTTGGGCCCACAGTACCCGGCCCCATTGTGAATCGCTTAGGTCCAATAGCCATAAGGGCGCTATATAAATCTGCTATTATTATATTATTTCAGGCCATCGCGTAAATACAAGTTTCACCTTGTTTATCATTATAAAATGACAAAGAATATTGCTGATGATAATGATTGAACTGAATAATTGTCAACAAAGAAGTTCCTACCGAATTGGAAGAACTCATAAACCATGATAGTTTATTTGATTACGGTAAATTTCATGTCAATTTTTACGTACTGTAAGCAATCAACCAGGTGTAGTTTTAAGAGGCTGTACATTTTCGCTGATTTGGAGATTCCTTATGATGAATGACGTAGGATGGTGAGGCTACATGCACACTTTTTTTTGTATGTCTTGATTTAAATGCAAATTTGAACATTTTTAAAAGGTGACCTTGCACGCAAAAGGAAATTCCTGAATTTCATGACACTGTTATGTTGCAAGTGGTGGGCATAAGTATTACTCATCAAAGTGTTGATGGTAGAAATATGCATATCAGGGTCATGGTCTGATTATAGGTTAAATACTGCGCATTTACATGTACTTCTTTACGAGAAAAATGGGACAAATACGATAAAGCCACATTGAATGCAATTGACGTTAACCTTCTGTGCCCTAACAACACATCGACACTAAGTCATTTAAAGACAGTCAAACTGTTCTTTTAATCCCTATGACTCAACCACAATTGCAAAACCATTTTTTTATCCAAATGAGCAATTTAAAATTTGACCCTGTACAACTGAAGTTGACCCTTATTATTGATTTTATTGCCGTTTTTGCCTAACTTAAGCTATACCTATTATAACTAATCCCAGACATTGTCTTTTGGAAATTTCAGAGGAGCATTAAAAAGATCATCTTAGCTCCTTGAGGCGAGCTGCCGAAGAAGCTTTTAAAAGCGCCAAATTCGGGCTGCGGACAAGCTTTTAAAAAGTCAAAGGTGATGCATAGCAAGAGGATGGACAACTCGAGTTGGACAGACAGCAGTTAAAGATCAGCATTTTCAATTCAGGTGTAACAATAAGCATTGTTTATACTGCAATCAATGTTAGTAACAAGTGAAGTTACATACTTAGACTGTCACTCAAGATTAATAAAATTACCATGATTGGTAAGATTGTTATCTTCAAGTGTATCAATTTCAAAGAAATTAGTCACCCACGGCTTGAACCTCGAACACGAGCGGAGGAAAGTTTTTTTTTTTCATTTGAAAGGGTTCTAGTCTAGACTAGGGGGGAGTAAACTGGGCATGCACGACAGTTCAAACATATCAAGGAACAAATGTTAGAACCTAAGTCGGCAACCGTCAGTCATATTTAGTCAGAATTATCTTTAAACTAATTGGGAGTAAGCTCACGTTTCATTAATAATGGCGATTCACGATGCTTGATAAACGCTATCCATCAACGTGTGTCATTGTCAAGTGTGTTCTTACTTGTAATCGTGCGACACCTTTCCCCGGCACACTTTCATTTCTTGAAACATGTTTCGTGCATGTTTACAGAACAATTTGACCACAAGTGGTACAGTCTATCGTTTCTTTCGTCATGTCGAAAAATTATTCTAAATTCATTTCCGTAATGTTTACAAACCCCTAAACCCCTCAACTTTCGGCGCCGCGCCATCATAGCTATCAAAAAACTAGGCTCAAGGCTCAAATCAAACAAAACCCGTGCGATGCGAAGGCTTAAATTGACGACGTGTACTCATACATTATTTACACATAGTCGGTGTTCATTTTCGTACTTACAACATCCATGCGGTATTGCAATTGGATTACCGATACATTTGTTGAGTTAATATCCGCAGATATTTGCTCTCGGCACCGATTAACCAGCCGTTCACACTCTGATATCTGAAAAAATTGCGTTGTAACTGGAAAGCATAGTGTCCTTTGAACCATTATCATTAAATATTTGCCAACTGAAGTATTTGGCTGGGTTGCCGGCTCAATACGAGGTAGAAAAACTCGCAGCGGCTTTTAACAAGATAAGCGATAAATCGCTCGGACTCAAAGCATTGTAGATGCTCGACTGCGCGCCTCAAAAGACAAAGTACAATGTCTGTATACCTTTTCTGAATGCTTATGGTATACACATAACATGGTGTACTTTTTTCACCTGATGGATCAATTTAAAAATTTGACACTGTCCAAAACTTTGTCTGGGGACCCCTTCTCCTCAAGGCACATTGGCAGCACTTAAAAAATCATATTTCAAGGGTTCTGTCAGGCTATCAAGATATTTATAAAGCGCGCAAGTGTCCACACTTACACGTACGGAAAAAAAGTGCTACACAATTTTTTAAGGGAAGTCCAAGTACGTACATGTGACATTTTAGTTGTGAATAAAATAAAGTAATATTAGACCACAAACCTGGCCGCACGGTCGTGTATCTGTGGTCAAATGGTTACCTAACATTATTGCCATGCCCGGCATTATTTTCCTTGCTGTTTCCAGAATAGGCGACAGCACAAATGGATATATGTCAATATGTCACTTGCGGTAATGGTCCTGGGTAGTGCCCGAGCTACCTTTCTCGCGAAGTTGGGTCACGAGAGAGGTCGTTCCCAAAAATTGGTCAGAATTATTAAAATTGCTTGTGTATCCCACATATGGTGAGCGATTTTTATGTCTCTTAGTTACAATGGCCCGTGGGTAGTGCCCAAAATGGTCAGAATATAAAATTGCTTGGGGTATCACGCATGTCGATCGATTTCCTTTGACACTTAGATATCTAAGATGGCCCCTGGGTAGAGTCCCACTGTGACTGACCTCATGTGACCTGGAAAATGCGTCAGAATATAACATTGCTTGGTGTATCCACATATTCGATCGATTTCATGACACTTGGATACATTGGCCCTTGGGAGTGACCATTTTGTTGTTGACCTTAGTGACTTAAAATGCGTCCAGGAATTATAAAATTGCTTGCGTTATCCCACAATGTTGATCGATTGTCATATTGACATTAGATACAATGGCCCTTGGGGAGTGTCCCACATGCTGATGACTCATGTGACCTTGTGACCTCATGTGACCTTAAAATGGTCATCAAAATTAAAATTCCTTGGGTGTATCAGATATGTCGGATCGATTTTAAGACACCTTAGATACATTTCCCCTTGGGAAGTGCCCACATGTTGGTGACCTCATTTGACCTTTGTGAACTCGTCTGACCTTAAATTGGTCAGAATTATAAAATTGCTTGGTAATCCACAGAATGCGATCAATTTCCAGGACAATTAGAACATGTCCCGTGGGTAGTTGTCCCACCATGTTGCGGGACCTCATGTGACCTTTGTGACCTAGTGTGACCTAAATGGTCAGAATTATAAAAATTGCTTGGTGGTGTATCACATATGGTGACGATTTTTATGGACTCTTGTTACAATGGCCATTGGGTAGTGGTCCTCAAATGGTCAGAATTATAAAATTGCTTGGTGTATCCACAATGTCGAGCGATTTCTTTGACACTTAGATAAAATGGCCCCTGGGTAAGATCCCCACATGTTGATGACCTCATGTGCTGAAAATTGGTCAGAATTAACATTGCTTGGTGTATCCACATATTCGATCAATTTTCATTACACTTGGTCATTGCCCTTGGTATGACCATGTTTGTTGTTTGACCTCATGCGACCTTACAATGGTCAGAATTATAAAATTGGCTTGGTGTATCCACATTGTTGATCGATTTTCATTACCTTAGTTCCAATGGCCCTTGGGTAGTGTCCCACATGCTGATGACCTCATGTGACCGTTTGTGACTCATGTGACCGTAACATGGTCAAATATAAAATTGCTGGTGTATCCAGATATGTCGATCGTTTTCATGACACTTAGATACATGTCCTTGGGTAAGTGCCTCCACATGTTATTGGTGACCGCATGTGACCTTTGTGAACTCATGTGACCTTAACTTGGTCAGAATTAATAAATTGCTTGGTATACCCACATAATGATATCCGATCGATTTTCATGACACTTATATACATTTTCCTTCCCCTATGGTTAGTGTCCCACATGTTTGTTGACCTCATGTGACCATTGGTGACCTCAGGTGACCTTAAAATGGTCAGAATTATAAAATTGCTTGGTGATCCACATAGGTGATTGATTTTTTTATGACTCTTGGTTACAAATGGCCCCTTGGTAGTGGTCCTCAAAATGGTCAGAATTATAATTGCTTGGTGTAAACCCAAATGTCGAATCGATGTCCTTTTGACACTTAATAAAATGGCCCCTGGTAAGTCCACATGTTGATGACCTCATGTGACGCTAGTGAACCTGAAAATTGTCAGAATTATAACCTGGCTTGGTGTATCCACATATTCGATTGATTTTCCATGACACTTGGATACCATTGTCCTTGGGTAGTGTACCGTTTTGTTGTTGACCTTATGTTACCTTAAATGGTCGAATTTATAAAATTGCTTGGTGTATCCCCATATTTGATACGATTTTTTCATGGAGCACTTGGATACATGGCCCTTGGGTAGTGATCCTCCCACATTTGGTGACCGACCTCATTTGACCTTTGTGACCTCATTTGACCTTTGTCACCTCATTTGACCTTGGTGACCTCATTGAGAACCTTAAAAATTTGTCAGATTATACAATGCTTGGTGTATCCACAAATGTTGATCATTTCTTTGACACTAAATCAATGGGCTCTTAGATCCCACATGTTGGTGACCTCATTTGACCTTTGTGACCTCATGTGACTTAAATTGGACAAAATTATAAAATTGCTTGGTGTAATCCCAAAGGTGGAGCGATATGCCTTGACACTTAGATAAAATGGCCCCTAGACTGTCCCACTGTTTTTGACCTCATTGACCCCAGGTACACCCTCGTGTGACCTTAAAATGGTCAGAATTATAACATTGCTTGGTGTATCCACATATTCGATCGATTTTCATGACACTCAGATACATTGGCCCTTGCAGGGTAGTGTCCCACATGATGTTGACCTTATGTGACCTTAAAATGGTCAGAATTATAAAATTGATTGGTGTATCCACATGTTGATCAAATTTTTATGACACTTAGTTACAATGGTCCTTGGGTAGTGTCACACATGTTGATGACCTCATGTGACCTTTTTAAAAAATTGTCAGAATTATAACATTGCTTGGTGTATCCACATGTTGATCGATTTTCATGACACTTAGATACATTGGCCCTTGGGTAGTGCCCCACATGTTGGTGACTTCATTTGACCTTTGTGACCTCATGTGACCTTCAATTGGTCAGAATTATAAAATTGCTTGGTGTATCCACATGTCGATCGATTTTCATGACACTTGGATGCATGCATTAGCCCTTGGGTAGTGTCCCACATGTTGGTGACCTCATGTGACCTTAAATTGGTCAGAATTATAAAATTGCTTGGTGTATCCACATATGTTGATCGAATTCAATGACAGATAGAATGACCCTTGGGTAGTGTCCCATATGTTGGTGACCTCATGTGACCTTTGTGACGTTCAAATGGTAGACGACAAGTGCGTTCTGTGAATGCTGTATTTTAAAAATCATTTGGCACTCTTATGCCCCCTTTTTCTTAAAAATACTTTGTTAAATATGATCTTACACAGTTTCTATTCAAAAATTTGACCAGAGGTATGACAAGATTCTGGTCAAATTTACAAGGTTTTCGGGTCAAATTTGACCAGAAAACCTTGTATGTTACAGTCAAAAGTGACGAGGTATTTTTCAGAGTGTAGTCAATCGAATGTAGTAGATTTTATTTGACATACTGATGCATCTTTGAACAATATTTGTGAAACCTATTAATGGGAAATTCTAAAAACTAATAAAACAAAAAGCTGAAATTTTAACAATCTTCAAGAGGAAATGCATATGAGATAGCTGTGAGCAAATTCAGAGCCTCAGATCCATTGGAGATCATGTATTCTTGCCTTTAATTAATCTTAACCCTTACCATGATCATTGTTACTTCAAAGCCTAAATTGGCACCTTTATGTGCCATAATTACAATATAGGCCTACCCTTTGCACCTACTGTACAAACATTACACAGCCTTTTCTTACTCACATGGTAGACTATACGGCAGCTACACCATGACTACCGCGGCAGCTACGACACAGTACACACTGGGCTAATTGCGAGGCCTGCAAGATAGGGCTTACAAAGTACACAGTTATTAGGTATACAGTGATGTGGCTACTCTGCTGTACCTACCCCAATGGCTACCCTGTAGTTGCCCACAAGGTGGAGAGAAGGTGGATGTTGTGTAGACAGTACCGGAGTAGACACACAGCTACCACATAGCTACTTCACGGTTACCATGATGCCATTTTGAGAGTGAATGAAAATTTGACCTAATTTCATAAAAATGAGGGCGCTATACACCTTTTCTCTGTTTAGCATTCTTTGAACGTTTTTTTAGGAAAATCATTATGAAATTCAAATCGGGGGCATCATCAGAAAAACCCCTATTCCCTCACATGTAACCAAAAAATGCAAATATATGCCAAAAAAAAAATGATCTTTAAAAAATGGCCAAAATACACGATTCATGGCCAGTGAGTTGTATGTCTAAGGGTTAGTAGGAAATCCATGTCTACTCGGTCTGGTAGCTGTCTGTTGGGAATTAGATGAAGAAGAAATTGGCTGTGTAGAAAATGGTCATCCAAATAATTATAAAACTACGTCAGCTTCTGAGAGGTCCATAAAATGATAATCTGATAGACTCGTCTGTTTGAGCGAATATTAGCTTTAAAATAGAGCTATTAATAGGCCGCACTGAGTCATTGATGCTCTGGTACTAAATATAGCTCGGGTCTTCCCCTGTTTGCTGAATGAAAATAGCTTTTGGTTGCTAAATGATGGCACGATCGGAAACCCCCGTCTGATGATTTTAGCAAGTCTCAGGTCTAAAATGGCGGAGCCATCGAAAACAGTGGGAGTTGGGATCGCGTGATTTGGCGAAGAAGTATTAAATCAATCAATAAATTTAACTTTATTTCCATTCACTAAAATTATACAAAACAACAACAAGTGATATGGAGGAGCAAGAGTAAAAGGCCAGTTAGGCCCGAAGGCACTCAACCCCTTGGAACAGAACAAACAAAGCACCAGGACACTATTCGCAAAGAACAAGAAACGAAACGGACAGCCACACGAGACATGCTCCCAAAATTATGACTTATATTCCCAGGAGATAAGGTTTTCTTTAAATTGGTTTCGAAAATGTTTTATCAAGATCGTCGATTGTTTCAGACGTGGTTGTAGCGAATTCCATAATGCTGGACCAGAATTTTTAATTTTTGGATTTTTTTTATATTCGGGGCTTTTGCTTTTTTGTTTGAGCATTTCTCGTATGATGATAGTCATGAATTTCAGAATGTTTTACAAAAAACTATCAAAAGTTAATGGTAATTGTTGTTATAATGCCTTAAAAATAAAATTGCCATCATATTAAGTTGCAGGTATCAAAAGGATCATTCAAATTGACTATAGCGAGCGAATAGTGGGGTTGAGTGACTGCGATAATGACTTTTAAGATTGTTCTTAAAGCCCTTTTTGTAGTTTGAATATGTGTTTTTTATTAAAATCATCTTTACGTCCCATATCAAAATATATAATATCATATAAAGAAGTCAGTTATGTACAGACCAAGGGCAATCTGGGGTATATTCGGACCACCAGGCAAGGTATAGGACAATTACATTTTAACAGATAAAAACAAGTTTAAAACATACCGAGCAGTTAAAACGCAATAAAACCAGGCTGGTTGACAGATATGCAACCCTGGTCGACACTAGGCCTACATAATGTTTTGACAACAGTCCACTCCTTCTCGTGCCTATGATGGAAGATGAGAAAAAAGACGAGGTAGGTAAGAGCAGCTTTGGAGATGTCGTTTTAAATCAGGAAATATTTGATATGAGATTGGCCGTGCGGAAAAGACGTTGGAGGCGCTCCTTATTAGGTTTTGTTATAAGGCCTCTTGAACCAACTTCAATAGGAAAAATGCTGCAAGTGTAGCCATTCTTTGTGAATGTCGTCAACCAAAGATGCATATCTGTCAACTTTTACCTTATGACTTTTTTCAATATTTGCTTCGAAAGGGAGACGGGGAGGGTGCGCGACCAAAGAAGAGCGGGGGGGACGAGGGAAAAGGCAAACAAGGGGCGGGGGGGGGACGGGGGGGAGGACGGCAGGTGGGAAACCGGACACGCCCCGGCCACATAGGTCTCGTTGTTTGGTCCGGTACACCTACAATATCAGCTGTTATACGCGCTCTTTCTTTTTGCTTCAACAGCTCGCTATGTTCCAGAGAGGCTATATAATGTCGTATGATGTTACTATGCCGCCAGAGAGGTATAGGCGAGCATACGAGTGCAGTTTGTTGAGGACTCGTGAAAAGTTGGTTACTTGTTCTGACAGAGAGGGCAGTTACCACTCAAACGTTTCCCCATTTGTAAAGGTTGGTAAATGATGGTAGCGAGTCCAGGGCTGCATTAACAGCAAACTTTAAGACGCCCTAAGGAAGACTGTACACTATGGATTTCCACGTCAGATTCATATTGCACTCATTTAATAATTTGGCTATATCCCCTTGGGTAATAAGCGGCTCAAAAAACCGATTTCATATACTCACTGGAATCTTGATTTATAGAATCTTTGATCTTAGGTTTAATTGTATTCCAATTGGAACCTTGGTCATTATCAATAGACCTATGATGAACTGATCACACATAATTATAGTAGAATTTTTCCTGTTCCAGTGACCTTCTCTTTTCATTTGAAGCATTTCCCCATATAAGAATACAGTAATTAATATAAGGCGATTAGTAGTGTACAGGACGAGTATAACGTATACGATCAGGTACAGATTGTTTGATCTAGTTAAACACAATTATGCTAGATATATTGTGGACAAAGTACTGATGTGTTGTTTCCATGTTAGGTTTTCCATCTATGATAACTCCAAGAAATTTCGTATTGTTACTCTTTCCAGTGAATATTGTCCAAAACTATATCGATTACATTTGGAGAATCAGGAACATTATCGCTTTGTGGAATTGTGTCTTTGGTTGTTAAAAACTATTTCAAATTACATAATGTGAGTACTATGGGGAGTTCCTAAGATCTATATAATGTGTTTTACTGGGCATTGACGGATAATTTGTTTGCCTTAAACCAGTTATTGACTTCTTTGAGTTCTTTATTATCAGGTCTATTTTAGTATCAAGTCTGGGTGGGAATACAAAATTGTAGTGTCATCGGCAAATAGTATAAATCTAACAATGTTGAAGTACTGGTTATGTCATTCACATAGAGTATGAATAACAGAGGACAGCATTTCTGTTAGAGATTTTTTCCAAGAGTGATTTCACTCTTGGGACCAAATTTCCCAGGGTGAAAATGAATTTCCAAGAGTGAAAATTTTTAACGCGATCGCAGTGCAATTTTTCCGTGAACCTAATTGTGTCGTATTAAAAAGTTTGCCATAATTTACATTTAAAGAGCGGCATCAATGTTGATGTCTTAGTCTCATTTTAAAAGCCTCTATTGGTAGAAGTTCCTAATTTAAATTAATAAAAGACATTATGCCAAAGAGCCCAAAACACCATGAACTAACTCCAAACAAATTTGGAATGCCAATGCCTTAAAGCATTGTAGCAAATATATCAGGAACAATGAGGTCACCACCAACCCCAGCAAAAATATGGGCACAATGTATCTTTTTCCCAAAATGGTAAGGTCACTCCTTAACCCACCCCCCAAAAAATGATAGGACCCACCTGTGTAAAAAAGAAAAAAAAATCTTACGTATTCTCCAACCTAAAAAAAATTGAGTATGACCCCTCCCAGCCCCCCCCCCCTAAAAAATGAGTATGACCCCACCTCCATCCCCGGCAGTCTAAGTATAACCCCTTTGAAGTTAACAAAACAATCTGAGTACAACACCCTCTTCGAAAGTCCTAATTTAGAGCTGTGACATCAGCGGAAGCTCTGGGTTAGAAGAAAAACAGCAAATTTCCAGCACTTATGCCATAATTATAGGGAAATAAATAGGTTTGGCAACTGGGATTTTCCATATGATCAAAAGTATTTTTGTTCAAATATCTATAAATTTCTGCACATGATTTGAAGCAATATTTGATCAGTAAATTCTAGTAGCCCTTTCTTTCTGATCCCTATCACCTCCTATATCCCGACCATGATTACAATAAGATTACTTCCAATTTACTAATAAACTGTCATAAAACACCATAGAAATCATATATACAGATTTTTATAGAGACTTCAATAATACTTTCTAATAATCATCTTCATGGACACGTGCCAGATCGGCAAGGTGTTTGTGAAGGGCCTAAGCACTGCACCTATTAAAAAAAGGGTTACAATCAAATTGGATGCACTTATAAGGTCTTATATTGATTTTAGAGCCTTTTAGGTTCCCCATTGTGCTGCCATGAGGCCTCAAAATTTCCCGACTTTTTCGTAAATGTCGGGTGAAAAGTGCCGTCGGAAGGCATTTTTTCATTATTTTTTTGGGATGAAAATGATGTCCTAGGATAGCTGGAGGCCCAGACAACTTTTCTTGGTCAAATCCCCAGAGGGAAAATCACTCTTGGGAGTTTTTTCCCTGCGTGAGAGTGAACATTCAAGAGTGAATCACTCGGGAGCTCTGGTTATCGGAAATGCTGACAGAGGACCCAGAGTGGATCCCTGCGGGACTCCACATAAAATCTGTTTGAAATCAGATTTTGCGGATTGATATGAAACATATGCTTTTCTTTTGGCTAATAATTTTTGAACCATTCAAAAAGCTACACTCTGAAGCATAATATTCTAATTTGTACAATAGTAGCGAAAAACGCTTTCGATAGATCTAAAAGGATACTCAATGGGGGGGTTTTACAAAATGGGTTTCATTATTCTCTACTGAATGGCAAACTTATCCACTCATGTCCACATTGCCCATGTAATATTGAATGGTTGGGCGGAAGCCATTGTTTCTTATTAAGTATATTATTTTTAATATCAATATGAAACATCTGTTGAAAACCAATCTTTCTAGTATTTATAAAAACTATGTAGTACCGAGACAGAACATAATTGGAGAACACATCACGGGCCTCTATTCTTATGAATTGGGCACTCTTTGCTATTTTAACACTTAAGTGACGCAGGGACATAGGGACCCCCAATTTGTTTCGTTTTCGCGCTGGCCCCTTTAAACGCGTGGGATTTTGCGCCAAAATTGTTTTGTAATTGTCTGACTATTTAAATGCGCTTCGTTTCATAACAGCAATAATTAAATCGGCCAAGCCTTTAATGAGTTAGTGGGGGGTCCCATGGACCCCCCCCCCCTTGGCCTAAAACGGAAGTCATTTGGAAAGGGTTTTAAATAAAAGAATAAGAAACCGGAACCAAAGCAATTTGTTTTTGCTGATATAAGTTCACACACAATACATGTAAGGAAACACTTATTATAACATTAAAAGTAATTAACCCTTTACTGTGCTGAAAACAAACATTTCCATCATTAACGGTTGCCAAACCGTTACTGTACAAACTATGGGAAAAATGACGTGTATTTTGCAACAACCCTAAAAATACAGGATTCCTAAAACGCTGGTTTTGTGTTAAATATAAGTATTTGGTCCTTCTAGAATAGATATCAACATAAAATAAGTTTTTTCAAAATTTTTGATGTAAGCGCAAGGCTGCATTGAATTTTCCGTCTTTTTGTCCAATTTCGCGTGTTTGAAAACAAGGTTTTGCCCCCTAATTTGCAACCAAAAATAAACAAAATATCATTTTTTATTGCTGATTTGGGTTTGTCTATGATGATTACATGGGGATTAAAATTCGTGTCAAAAATCACTCGGAGAAAGGGTTTCCTATATAAATTTCTAGGTACATGCTGACAGCAAAAAATTTTGGCAAGGTTTCTAAAATGCCAATTTTACCATTGAAGTCATTGTAAGGCATTTCCAAGTGAGGCCATAGATGCAAATTTGAGCATAAAGCCAACAAATTTTAAAACGTGCCCCAAGGGATTGAAAAACTCCTGGTCACTTAAGGTTAAGTTCCTCAGTACTATGGAAATGTTCAATACCATGGTAAGAGGCTTAGCTATTCCATAACCTAACCTGACGTAGGGTTTCTAGCCTATCGCCAGGGAGGAAAATGAAGGAGTGAGGGAAGCGGGGAACAAGAAAAGTCGCAAAATTCGGGTGGGATTCGAACCCAGGGCCCTTCGGGCCGATGACCCGGGATAGCACGCTTACCGCGGCTACTTGTGTCGCTGCCCGGCCAGCAAATTTCGTGCCCATAGGAGTCTTGGTTTGATGACGGCATCGCTACTTTCCCGACTCAATTAACACAGTGAGTTTTGGTGGGATTAGCTGTGCTGGGTTAAGTACTGTTTTACAATTAATATTTCCATGCCAAGCATTTGTTGGGATTGGCATTTACTGACAATTTGATAATATCCTCTTCCACAATTGGTGGCAAGTAGGAACATATTGATATTGGATCACCAAGATAAGTAATTTTGCAGAAGCTGTATATTGTAGCCAGTTGGGCACCATATGACAAAAAAAAATTATTTGAATTTCAGTTGATATGATTTTGGGTCAGTGATTGTTTGACCTGTGTCATCTTACATTTAGTTTGTTGCGATTTGGTTTTATTATGTCCAATAATAGCATGATTGATTCCCAGTTTTTGCATATTGTTCCGCAACGACTGAAATTTATTATAAAGTACTACATTTTGATTCGAATCATTATTTAGCGGATTCCGGGGATCGTTTAAACTTTTGCAACAAGTTTATGATGGGACTTGGCAAGTATATTTATACTATGTATTTTTTGTGCATAATACTTTTCAAGAGAGAGACCTTTTGTGATTCAGATTCTGATGCAAAATTGAGGGATTGATGCAGATGAGATGAGGAAGGAAAGAAAAGCTGGATAGTGGGTCTGAAACACGGTTATAGCTAGGCTACTCTGATTGCCGGTTGTAAATCTTAAATGTTACTACACTTTTTGGCACATATGGACAAATTATGAGTTATTTGCCGATTTATGTGGTAATTTTTCATTCACCTTGAAGTGCCCGGTCGGAAACCTCAAAAATTGACCTTATGTGCCGGTCGGTGGAAGCAAGTGCCGGACATGGGGGTGGGGGGGTGGGGGGACGGCCGCCGCAGGCCGCGCCGTAGCCTATCCCTGGCTGAAAATGACTTTGATATTGGAGCTGCTCAGTACCAAATTGATACGTAAGTGACCAGTCATACCCAGTCTGCGACCGAGCCGTGACTGGCTAGGCTAGCCTACATGATTGACAGCGATGTTGTATATCATAACACAACATTTTTTTTATTTTTTTTACGTTTTTCTTTTTTTATTTAATTTAATTTGGATATCTGGCCTACAAAAAATAAAAAATTATATAATATGAATTAGATAATTGTCCAACTATATTATACAGAGGCACAACATGTGCAATTATGTGATGGAAGTTTATGTTCGTGATGGGCCATATGCGATTCACCTTGAAAAAAAAATTCGAATAAAAGGAGTTTGTATATTCTTTGTAGGCTATTTGTGAATTAGTAGAAAAATGTTGTCAGGCCTTCGGGCAGCTGAGTTGGTCAGAGATTCAAGGTAAAAGGTCAAGACCTTTATAAGGGCATTCGGATAATAATCCTCAACCATTGGTCCTAAAAGCACAATGATGGTGTCTATTCAAGGTTTTTGGGGTCAACAAACACCAATAGATATAGGAAAAAAAACGATCAAATGCTAACCCCGTCCTTGATTTTCAAATAGTATGGCACTATCTGCATTGAATTGTACTTTAAACTTCGTCCCCCTGAACATTTTAAAGGTGTTGGTTAAGACCTTCTTGGATTGTCTAGTTACAAAGCATCTGCACCCTTTTGATTTTGGTTAAAGGGTGGATTGTTTTTCTATAAGTCTCTTCTTTCCATTGATATCAACAACGTTACAATAGTCCTCCATTGACGTCAAATCCGACGAAGTCACACTGACAAGTAATAATCATGGGAAACCTGATTTCTCCGAGTTGGTGCTAAAAATAAGCCAATTCTATTTGAGTTAAAAATCCAGGAATGTGTGATTTTGATTGGTTTTTGGTAGAGATAACCCGTATTTGTATCGGACATCGGATCGGCGGCCCCCACCCCCACCCCACGCCGATTTTGCGAAAATCGGCAAAAATCGGATCGGCCAAAATATGTCAGAGCTTGCCGATCACACAAAACCGTTTATGGAATGAAAGAAAGGGACAAAAGTATAATGGATATTTTCCAAGTTTTTAAGTTGGAAAACACAAGTTGCTCGAACTGATTTTTAAACTAAATGTATTTTTAAGCGATCATAATTATAGCCTACATGAGAAAACGTAGGCTAATGACAGTCACTTAGGTATTTACATGTACTATCACAATCTCAACTTCAAGGCGGTTCAAAATTCAGCTATACTGCAACTGTCATGGTCCTGTCTAAGTTACACCGCATGACAGGCCACAGGAGACAGCTGCTCTCCAACGGAAAATGTCGTTATAAAGTTGAACTGAGAAAAAATTATGCTTTAGATTTTGTATCTGTTAGTGCTTCAAAGCCTTCAATTTGATTGAACAGTGAAAATCCTTGAGCAGAGTACCAACATACGCGAAAATTCAAGTTTCTAACGCTTTTGTTAACATATTTTGTTAGGTGTCGTTTCACTTGCAGTGGCTATATTTGGTTTACAGCACCAACAGTGTCATAATAAATACGTAGAAGCGACTAATTTTAACTTGTTTTGTCAAACATGTGCGGACTGCAATTAATTCTCAGTACTAATTTGCATTTAGAACATAACATTTAATATCTTAGCTTTACCAAACTCGTGGTGCTACTCATTTCATTCCATTCTCCTTCATTGCATGTCGGTGTGCTGAAAAGAAAAGGGGATCAGCAGAAAGTATGTTTTGATTTTACGGCGGTATATGGAAGTATTTTTCCCACAGTGTATGAGTTGTGACAAAGAATGCAAAAAATATCTAAATTTCAGATTATGCGTTGAGGAGTCTGAGAGGCTAACGTTAACACAATAACAGCCATAGATGATAGAATGAACATAAGATAAAAATCATAGGTCTTTTATGGATTTTTTTGAATCAGAGAGGGTCAGAAAATTTGATTAAAAACGAGAACACCTCAACTAGGTGGCACTGAGATCAGATAAATTAAACATTTTTGATCGGTGTTTAGCTCTGGGGATTGACGAGCAGCCAAAACACATTTCCAACAATGTGCTATATGCGTACGTCATAGGCTCACTAATATGCAAGCTCATAATTCGAACCGCCGTAGGTTTTGATACACGAGCCAAACATGAGCGCAGAGTTGTGGTTAAGAATGAATATCAATTTGCATAGACATAGCTCATGCCCCGGGGGGATAAACGCTAGTTACCCAAGGCGATGTGGCGCTGGCTATCTTCCTCAAATCCCCATGCTCTCATTGGATTATTATGAATACATAAAAAGAATAAGGAGATCAGGTCAATGAATTTCACAGCCCTGCGAGGAAAAAGCGATATGTAAAGGTCAGCTCATGCAATCGCTATTCTATGCAGCTGTCCTGCACGGGTTTTCCCGGGGGATTCCATTAGTCATTTGAGATTGATGCGGGGACCTGCGGTATGGGGGGTATACGGGTTATACTACCATGACAAAACATATGTTAAATTGAAAATGACGGGGAAACAATCATTAAAAAATAATACAATTGATGAAGAATGAGGAATACAATTGTTTTGTAAATTGTTCTTGGTGAACAAGATATTTGCATAAATAAGTTTTCGCCATTACCGCAATGTAAACCTATAGTACTATAGAGCCGTCTACCGCAAAGTTCTTCGCATTCTGTCAACTGTCAAGCATATTAGAGGATTTAGACGGCCTGACCTTGGGATGGACGGCACGTGAAGGCCGGCGATTACAGTATAATTGTAACAAAAAGGGAGGATGTATTAAATTGAACGCAATCATTTTGACATGGCAATCAATAATAAAAGAAATCTTCAATTTAAAACGAGCATGATGGATTGATATTCTGATGAACTCGGACAGGAGGAGTTTGGCGGGAATTTACAATGGCCGCTTATTGAATTGCGTGTAATAATATTTTTACGCACATTCTGGCAAGTAAAAGATCACCTTATCTTCCAAAAATACATCATGCGGAACTGTAGAAATGGGAACGCCACAGGATTTATTAATTATAAATCATTGTCGCTAATTCCTATAGGCCTATGGTTTTTTTAAAAAGTTGAACCCCCAGTGCAACTCTACTAGTACTCTCTAGGGTTGGTCGATCTTTAACATTTAGGGCAAACCATCGGATCAGATCGGTGGGATCGGGCCGATACGACAAAAAAAGTAGCGGACATTCGGAATCGGCTAGAGGGAAAACTGGATCGGTTTTAACTCTAGTTTTTGGGTGATTAGAAAGGAAAATCAGTGTGTAACTAAACCAGGAGTATAAAGTGCATAACACATATATATTTTTGATAGGAGTGAAAACAAAAAGAAAAATCTTTATAAGAGTTTCGGCAACCATCCCCCTCATCCAAAAAATGAGTCTTGTCTTCCACTATCAAAGGTAAGGTTGCATAACAGATTATTGTGCTAAAGGAAAGCAAATGATGGTCCCAATATAAGATGCAGCCATGAGGTTTCCAATAAGGTGTTTTAGCTGGACGGATGAAAAACTTGTTGGCAGTGGTAAACAACCCCATCCTTCCGCCCCCAGGACTGACGACAGTACCTCAGACCTTCAATGGGGAACTTTGCCCTAATATGAGGCAAAGGAGAGTTCCATTCAGCCCCTTACCTAGACCTATCAAAAACACCCTAACAATGGAAGGTTTTTTAAAACACCTGACGACGGAATATGCGTTTAAGTTGGGGGGCGGGCTCACCTCCTATTTCTTCGGGGCAGGCCGCTGACCAGACTCCGTGGCTCATCACACATAAACGTCCTCGAGTTTTCGCCGTCTTTCTGGCATAGCGGCACTGACTCGCCGTGGTCGGGGGAAGGTTAATTGTTGTCAGGCTGTGCGACAATATGAAGGTGGTTGACATATAAACAAGGAGGGGGTGTAATCAGTCCCAGCCTATGCAGGGAGATTCTTAGGCTATTCGGGTGGTTCCGATATTGGGACATCGGGCTGATAACCTCCCGTGTTTCGGGAGTAGACAATCGTTTGCGGACAGTCTCCAAGGAGGGGCCTTAATCACTAGACACAGCCAAAAGTCAGAGGGGCATCGGTGGAGAGTGGGGCAGCTCTAACTTTGCAGTTTGCCGCACATCTTCTAGATGGTGGACCGTTCCACAGGATTCTGTTCACTCCATAATGAAGCGTTTCAGATTTGGACACATTAGGGGCCTACTTTTGGAGCCCGATCCCCGGTCAGTCAACGGGACGCCATGGCAGCGGGATCCGGTCAGGAATGATAGCCTTATGCTTGATCATAGCTTCCCAAGTTACCTGATCCCAAAAGTCCTCTGGTTTTGAGAAGCCGGGTCCTTGAAGCCCAGTATGGCCACTGGCAGCTTGTGTTTTCCAGGCCGCTAGGATTGCTTGTAAGGGAAAGCTCCATCTTCCAAAAGGGGATGGGTGACCGGGTAATGTCCTGGTAACGAGGTTCCTCCAGCCGACGCACGACCCATGCTCCGAACCTGTCTGGTGCATTTCGGCGGTTTCCACTGACGGGGACTTTTTCTGAACAGGCTGCCATTCTCACTGTTCAGGCAAATTCCCTAGAGCATCATAGGAGACCATGCAAGGTGTGCGCTAGAGAGTTCGATCCATGTAATTTCTGAGACCGTAGACCCCAGGTGGCAATTTCCTCAAGGAAGCTTTACAGGAGTGGGTTTTTTACTTAGTGTCTGACTGTCGGGGTTTTTTTTTCCGAACAGCCCACAGGCCAGACCCGAAACGGGCTCGGTGATATCATGACAGTTTCTTTCAGTCCACTCTTGGCCAATCTGGTGAAGGGTAGTTTATGGATCGTCCCGGTTCGTGCCTTGTTCTGGAGTGGGATTTGCAATTGGCTCTTGCATTCTTTGGTGTCGGAACAGTTTTTGTAACCCCACGAAAGCTGAGTCTTCTGGAACTTACTAGTGACTGTAATACTTGTGATGTGGCTTGTGGTGGGGGGTTGTAGTTGGATTATACATTGCCTCGTTTTAAAGGATGAGCCCATCCACCATTTTGAGCGCAAGGAGGTCTCTAGTCTTCCAAATATGCAGGCTTTGGACAAGAATCAGACTATTTCTTTTACCCGAAATCGTGTTTCTGCCACGTTCACCATAGTGCAGACCGGAATTGGAGACAGCTCAGAGAAGCTTGCCAGCCAAATGCACATTGAAGATAGCTGGATTTCCTCAGTCATCGTAAAGCACAGTTACAAAACACCATGATTGGGTTGACTGGCTTCTTGGAAGGGCAGATGTGTTTGAAGCTCACGCTTGCCTCCGGGCATTCTATAAAGAGGCCTTATCTCAGACATTTTGGACAATGTCGGTTGGAGTTTACTTCCATCTTCCAACAAGTTCTTATTTTGATTGCATGTGTGAGTCAAGCGGCGAGGGGTGTCGCCGTCCAAACCCTCTTTGCTGATCGACCTAGCATCTTGACCCAGAGGCATAGGCGGACTATAGGTGGGGCTTTGACAGGGGGTTGCGTTGGCGTGGCTACCTTCTGCGACCATCTTCCGCCACCGATTAACCCATGCAGTGAAATCTGTGCCAAAAAGTCAAAGGCTGTGGAGGAAGCCAGGCACTGTACAGTGTATGTACCTCTCTGGAGGGAGAGGGCGATACACGTGAATGTGCTACTGAACCTTCCACGACCTATGGTGTCACGCAATTGTTATTCTCACCTTTGCAAAGAAGCTCATTGGAAGGTTTTTGTTAGAGAAACATTTTGCGAAGGGCGAATTCACAGCGCCGCTTGATGATGGTAAGTGATATGGGTGTATGTTACCATGTCCCGAATATTCGGGGTTGGTCATTTAGCGATCGGTTAATGGGTTTTTTTACACTATTAAATCACACAGGACTAATCAGTTCGAGGATCTAAGGAAAACAGTATCATGATTTTGACAATAAGAGAGCTGTTTTCATTATTATAACATTAAGGTCAAATATGTGGTTCATCTTTCGTACAGACTGCGAATGGCTAATTTACGGTGAGAAAAAAATTGGCAATGATGGCGCATTTGTCAAGCCTAAAAATATGTTATTGTTGGATTGACCAGAAAATATGGGTATAGACACCACCATTTTGAGTATAGGGGCCAATCGGGCTGAGCAGAATATGACCCATCACAAGCCTTATAAAGGTCATTGACCTTTGACCTTGAATATCTGAACAACCGCAGCAAATAAAGGCCGGACAATTTTTACAATAGTATTTTGGCTGTTCTTCATTATGATAGGTCAATGTTGGTTTATTTGATACTTGTACAAAATGACGAATTGGAATTTATGTTGAGAAAAAATGTATTTTACGAAAAAATTTGTTTAAAAGTGCGTTCTATGTTGAAATGATAATGATGACTGTAGTGCTGAGCCTCAAGAACGGTTGTTGATGGTGTTTATTGGACCCCAAACATGGGTATAGACACCATCGTTTTGCTCTAGGCCAATTGGATGAGCAGTTATAGCCATAATGGCGTTAAGAAAGGTCGTTGACATTTGACCTTGAATATCTGACCAACGCAGCAGCAACTAGAAGGCGGGAAACAATTTTTGGTAATTATCATATATAGCCTCCCAGAATATACAAAGAGGTCCTTTTATTAGATTGTTCAAGGTTGTATAGGGGAATATGTGTCATATTAAGCCTCTATATTTACATTTATTCCGCTGCCACTAGAATATGTCAGCGGCCTTACAAATGCCCATGGGCATACTCATAACCTTTGGGCGGTGCTCAATGGGACATATTCCTAACAGCTCCACATTCTGCACCTGGGTGGATGAGAGGCAAGCGAGGTAAAAGTGCCTTGACCCAAATGTACAAACAAAGTGCCTCAGCGGGACTCGAACCCCAGGCCCTTTGGGATTAATGAGACGGTCGCTGAATCCACTGGACCACATTACCCTCTACCACTGGGACCACATTCTGTACCCTATGTATCCTTTTTTTTTCAAAGTGAAAACGGGGCTCGATTGTTTGCAGTACTATTTTCATCAACTCTGGAATATCTGTACACATAGATCTGGACTAGTGCTGAGAATGGTCCATGTATTTAATGAAGGGGGACACGTGACATCTGGGTTGAATGTAAAACCATTGAGTGTTACCTAATGGAAGCATGACTTGATGTTTCGAGGATTGTGGTGCCAGATTGCCAATTTCTCATCCTTGACACAGCCTTTACAGAATAAATCAATGCTGCTGTTGTGATCAGCACCAAATAATGAATAGGGCCGCTCCGGATACGACTTGCCCAAAAAACAACTCCAAGAGCATTAAGTGGTGGTCAAAATCGTCCAACCAATCAATGTGAGTTATAAAAAAACCTTGGGATAAGGTAATCTATTCAAATATTATTTGAACACATGATACTTTTCAAAATAAGGTATATCCAGCAATGTATTTCATTGTGTTTGTAGTAAAAACTGTATTTTAACAAAATGCTCAAAATATGATTTTTCACCCATTTTTTCTAATTGCTTTGTCAGAATTGAAGATACATAACAACGCATCCAACAAAATATTGAAAAACATGAACTTCATCAAATCCCTGGAAACACAAAATTTAATTCATCCACATAACATTTCAATGTGAGAGTGGAATGTGTGTATTTATAATAGCCAAGGGTTCGTCAACTAGTTTTGGCCGCGGGCAATGGGGGCTGAGATAACCCTTCAAAAAAAAAAAAAATATTCCTGCTCGGCGGGCCAGATGAACCATCTTTTGCTATGTTTGCTTATATTTCAAAACTGTTCAAGGGCCAACCATCAAAGCTTTCGCGGGCCGGATCTGGCCCGCGGGCCGCCTGTGGAGAACCCAATTGTAATAGCATATATGATATTTCAAGGTAAATGTTAATCAGCCACTGTACTTGCCTAATTACATGCAACAGCCTTATTATCTGTGAGCCAGTAATTTTGCCAAACCAAAGTGCTTCGGTTATACTCCTGGCTGAAAAAGCAATATAGTAGGTGGATTTGTTATCCCCCTGGATTGAAAAACAGTAGGGGGATTTTGCCGGAGAGCGCACAGTCCAATGTGTGTTCCAGTTTGGTTAGGTTGGTTTTGCACGTCTCGATTTAAACAAAGCCTTTGGAGGAGTCCCCCCAAGTGTGTGAAATAGCGGATCCCAAACTGAAATTAAAATTGGAAGCGATTTACGACCCATATAAAATTGGTCTCGCTATGAGTTTTAAAATATTGGGCTCGACTGCGTTCTCGGCCCATATTTTTTGCAACTCATAGCGGGACCAATTATTTGGGCTTAACGATCCAATTTATATCAAACTGGGATGAAGGTGACGTAGGGGTTCCCTTCATATGGATGTCAATTGTCATAGACCAAGGTCAAAGGTCAACGGAGGTCATGTTCCGTTTGGTTAGATGTTCAATTTTAGTCGTCTTGAAAAGATTGCAACCTAGTCTGTGGCAAACATGCAATACAGGGTTCAGTCAATGTTGAGGTCAAAGGTCCATCTGAGGTCATGTTCCAGTTGGTTAGGCTTTATTTCCTCTGTTTACAGTTTTGTGCTCTTCTTTCCATCTGAATTTGATGCCTTGCAACTGTGTACATAACCCAAACTGTTGAACTGCCATTCTTGCCAGGGGGATGTGCAAGGTTACTCGTCTGTATTTTTTTAGGTCGCTGATACCAATCAGCAATACGTCAGCACCAATTTGTGTGTCTTACTGTCAAACATTTATATTTAGTATACGCCCTTTGTGGTGCCACTTTTTCACCTAACCTAGCTTGTTAGTCTGTATAAAGTCATACTTGCTATGCTTATACATGGAAAGACAAGGGTCTTATGTGGGTTAACGGATTAGGAGGTCAAAGGTATTTATGGTTAGGTCATATGGCTCTAGAGTAACCTTTTGGTTACACTTTCCCAAACTCATGTAGAGTGGGGTAGTGCAGTGGTTGGATCAAGTTCATAATTGGTATGTTATTTGGAGACAAGGGGGTCTGTTTGTGAGGTCAAAGGTCATTCAGGGGTACTACAGTAGGAGTCAGCTCATGCTGATTCACGTAATTGGAAAACCTATTTGGACTGCTGTCCATATTTTTGTGTCGCCTTGCTTAAGGCAGGTAAGACATCGGGACAACTCTTGTCCACTGTTGGTCTTGTTGATGCGAAAAAAGGGTTTTAACATTACATTAACTTGTAATATGCTGCATACTTTGATGCGATTTAAACCCAAACTTGAGCATAGAGCAACATGGTGATCCCTCATTGGCTGATGAGGTCAAAGGTAAACATACCACGGTCAAAGGTCCTGTGAGGTCAAGTTGTAAGATTGGCTGAACACGGTATAATTGACCAAAGTGAAAAGTGAAAGTTAATTGGAACCAAGCTGGAGTTAATAGGTTTGCCACATGGATCCCTCATTGTTGATGCGGTCAAAGGGCACATGCACGGTCAAAGGTCATATGAGGTCTATCATGACAAACCGCGATGGCGGTGACACATGTGGTCCTGAGGATCGATTGTATTTTTGTGTCGGCTCCGCCCTAAGGCAGGAACACATTGCTGTAATATCCTCATACTTTGATGGATTTAAACCAAAACTGGGTCACAGGGGAACCTAGATCCCCCACTTTTTTTGAGGTCAAAGTCACATGCCAAGGTCAAGGTCAATGCCAAGGTCAAAGGTAGGAGGTTCAAGTTGTAAAATATGCTGAAAATGTAAAATTGACCTCCTTTGCAAAGTTTAAGTTCAATTGGAACCAAACTTGAATCTAGGTGCAACATGGAGCCCTCATTGTTGATGAGGGTCAATGGTCGCATACCAAGGTCAAAGATTACATGTGAGGTCAAAGTTGTAATAAAATAGGCTGTGAAAAATGTAAAATTGACTTCATTTGAAAGTTTAAGTTCAAGTGGAAACAAAACTTGAATCATAGTGACAACATGAGATCCTAATTGTTGATGAGGTCAAGGTCACATGTCAAGGGTCAAAAGTTAATGTTGGGGCCTATCATTCACTAACCGCGACGGGCAGCGACACAAGCGGTCGAGGATCCGATGGTATTTTTAACTTCAAGCACATATTTATTAGTTGTAGTGATGATACCATGTTCAGAGGCAAGGCCATAGTTTTTACTGGAGCACCCACTGAAACCGTAATACTTAGTATATCGGTCGCGTAGAGACAGTATATTACTTTAATGGGCAATTGGGGCCGTTTTTGCTTGAGGAGTCCGGAAATGTCTGGACGATTTCGGCCGAGTGCAAATGGTACGTGCAAATTACTGTAGTGCATGGTTGTTTTGCCCCCTAGAATTTGTCGGTTAATTCTTGAGCTTGAAGTTTTTTTGGGTAAAAAAACGGTGTTTTTTGTTAAAATTTGTTTGCGTTTATTTAAATGGAAGTTTGTTTGTTTACTGGATTTTGAAGTATTGGACGAGATCAGATATCACTGCTTTAAAGAAGTATCTGAAATTTGCGCTTTCTAGAGTTGCGGAGGATTGTGTTTTTTTTAAAATCACGTATACGTGTAGTGAAACTAAAGTTGTGCCAAAAAAGGAAATTAGTGATGGTTGTTTCCCTTCGGGCATTTTTACCGCAGTAGGTGTGGGTAAGTACATGGGGTATAATAGCGGGTAATTCCAAGTTGACATATAGACACTCCATTGCTGTGTTATTGTGGCTTCGTGTTCCCGGGCTATGACGGTCGAGCTAAAAGAGGGGGACCGGAAGAGCTGTTGACGAAATAACCAATGATACTGGGTATTGGTAGATAAAACTACCAAGGACTCCATAATCGGTAATTTTGACTGGATGGGGGGGGGTCACAGGAAATTTTCTAGGGAGAATGCGTATTACAATGCGGTTGGTTGGATCAATGTTTTGTGAGTTAAACAGTTCAAGGTCTTTTATTGTTCGTGGGGAAAATGAGTTGGCGAGTGATGCAAGATTGGTGGTGTAGATTTGGAGTTGCTGGTTATGTCTCTTCGCCCTGGTCGGCTCTTGGTGGAACTGTGGTGTGGCAGATGTCAAGTTATCATTGTGTATTGTATAGAGACAACAAGTGTGAATTTCTGGTTCTGGTAGAACTTAGAAGCCGAGGGTGGATAGCATTTTGGTAACACTAGCTTCACGGGTGTAATTCCCAGTAGTGAATCGAGCTGCTATCCTTTGGACTTTAAGGATGTTTATGTCCTTTGCTTGGTAAGGATCCCAGGCCGCATTCCTATATTAGAGATGGGGTCTCTAACAGAGTATGGTAGAGCCTTTCTGTGATATAATTAAATAGATGCATGATGGAAGTTTCTTTTGGATGAAACCCAAGGCTTGAGAGCTTTTGATGCAGCTTATTGGCTTTGCTTGTTATTGTTTAGAAATTTTTATTTGTGTGGCGTTGTAAACAGATGTTTTTTTCGCATAGGAACATCACAAAAGTCGTACATATAGGCCTAAAGCCTAACAAAAAGAAATGTTAAACAAATAAAAAATGAATTAAAATAGCAAATGGAAGGAAATAAAGAAGAAAAAATCAGTACAAATTAAAAAAAAAAACGAAAAAAATACTAATAAAATCAGATGAGAATATAATACAATCTAATTTTAAAAAATTAAACAAATAAAATCCGTTTGTACACTAGTCTTAGACGATCATAAATAAATTGTGAAAAAATATCAAAAGACAATAATAACATAAAACATATAAAACAAGACCCATTTATATAGCGGCCATTCCCCAAAAAGGAATAGAAATATAAAAGGGAATAATACAAAAAAATGGAACCAAATAAATTTTAACAAAATCCAGTACAAATAAAATGATAAAGCAAACACGACAAATAATAAAAATTAAAAGCAAAAATGTAAAGAAAATAAAAATATTTTTTTTTTTTTTAAAAATATTTAAAAATTTACAAAATAAAATCAAAGACCGCTATACACAAAAATATAATAATATAAATCGTTAAAAATGAAAATAAACTTAAATAATTAAACACTTAACCAAAATAAGATGACTAAATAAGTAAAATAAAAAAAAAAACAATAAACACAAAGACAATATAAAAACAAAACGTTGAATAAAGACATATTGAATGAAAAATATAATAGAAATTAAAATCAACACTCTTTTAAATATAATAAGTAAATCGTTACACTAAAAAATTGAATAAAAACAAATAAAAGAGTGACTAAATAGGTAAAAAAAAACTAAATAATAAATAAGAAATGAACACAGTATGCCAATTACATAAAAACAAATAAAAACACTATGAATAAACTATATACATTATAATTAAAAAATCAAAATAAACAAACAAACGAAAGAATGTTCGCGTAATGAATTGAATCATTGTAAACCCGTGGCGTCATATTCCAAGCAAAATGGTCAAGAAAAACTTTACAGATTCAATTCTGGACATCCTTTCACCTTACAAAAACTTTGCGTGTTCTATATCAGGACCAAACTAAGAGTCTACCAACCACAAAGCATACAACAGCAACCACTGTAGAATTCTCTTACCATCAAAGTATTTTTTTTCCAAGTGACATCTGCATTATGGAACACACCACTACCAGTTTTACTGGGTTAAGCTCAGTCACTGGAGATTTTCCGGAGTCGCCTGACGCCACTCAACACCCGCTAAGCTAGCCAACACAGACCTTTTTACCGTTGAACCCAGCTTTTCTTCAGCACACTTTGTTGATCTCTGTTCTGTGATCAAAGCACCATTTTGCACTAGAACAACAATCTCTTATACTGAGTGATGTAATGATTGGAGATAGATTAAGATAGATGCCAGTCAACAGTCACTAAAAAAACTTGCAAGTGATTCTGAATATTGCAGCCACGGATTACAATTCATATTTGACATTCAGTATTCCAAACAAAGTAAACAACTTGCAGGAAAACGTTTGTGGGTTCAAGTCAACATAACAAATTCAAGCCAAACCTCGGCTTAACAAATGGTCAGAGCGACCGATAGGTTCTGAACAGAAGCCACACAACCCCGCAAACATGGAAACCCCTGCACCCCACAATACCCGGCCCTCCCCCGCCTAACCAGTCCTCAAATAAACACGAAAACCCTGAAAAAGCTCGAAAGCCGAGAACAGCGAAATTAGTTCATGGATACTGTGTCTGTTATGCATTTATCTAAAATCTTCAAACCTAAATAACTATGGTTAAAAAAAACAATGGTTTTGATACACAGGTTCTAGCCGTCTCCTGCAGAGACACATTTCAACCACCAGGACATCATGGGTCAAATTCACATCCAATGACCAACACAGTAGTCATGAAAGCATATCAAAGCTGTAAGTCATACAAATGCATAAGCCAGATATGCAGTTTTCGTTTTGTGATTATGTAGTTTAGGACTAAAATTGGGAGGATTATTCATCAGCCGCAAATCCTGGATGTTTGAAAATTTAATGGGAGATCATGTGAAGTTTGAAGTGGTTTTTTTCAAGTAGAAACTTAGAAATATATTTCATCAAAAATTAACACTTAAGTTTTTTAAAGCGGGACAGAGAGTCATGGTTGTGATCAAAACGACCAATGGAACCAAAGGGCTTCATTAGCTAGGTTTTTAAATGACAAAAATAATGAAGCTAGTTCTTGAAACTAGGAAATGTGTACTGTTTTGTTAAGTTTGATCGATCGTGAGAAAGTTGTGAATGAATCTAATCGAATAACATTTATTTATTGCTTGGAGAGCATATTAGTTGAACCTGAACCTATTACGTATGCCACATCTTCTGATCAAAATGGTATGGTAATATTAGTTGTTCCAAATCTTTTGACTTTACAAAATCAGGTAGGTTTAATTACTGGGAAAACACCTCACTAACCAAGAAAAGAAAAAAATCAGTAGTGGTCTGGTGCGCTATATTGGAGCGGGAGGCGGTGACTTGCCAAAATGTTTTGAAGGGGCTTTTAAAAAAGACTAAATATCAAATTCTCCATGCACCCAAGTTCACTTATAGTTTGAAGTCAACAAAACTCAAAGAAATGTTGAAAAGGTGACGATTGTTCAACGCACCTTAATTCAAATTGCAAATTGTGACCTACATATTTACAAAAATCATTGAAGGGACATGCATCCATTTATAGAGAAGGATGGTATTCTGAAAGGGAGTTAACTTTGTCCCTGGGTTTAACCAGGTTAGTCCTCATGAGTGACCTTTTTCCTTTTAACATACCTAAAACAATGGCTTTTCCTGTATGAGTGAGTAAAGTCCTCATGGAAGGCCACTCCATAGAAATTGTTCTCAACATTAAATATAATCTTCACAGTATTTGAAGGAATTAAAAAAAAAAAAAAAGGTCCACTCAGGGTTAGGGACGAACACTGGTAAACCAGGACTAAAGTTAGACTCCCTTTTACAATAGTATTTTGGCTGTTTTCATTATAGATTATGGTCAATGTTTTGGTTTATTTGATACTTGTACAAACTGACGAATTGGCTAATTTATGTTGAGAAAACGTGAAAAAATTTTGATTAAAAGTGCTTTCTATGTTGAAAGATAATGATGACTTTATTTGTGAGCCTCAAGACTGTTTTTATTGTGTTTATTGACCACCAAAACATGGGTATAGACACCATCTTTATGCTTCTAGGCCAATTGGATGAGCAGTTATAGCCCATCATAGGCCGTAAAAAAGGTCTTTGACCTTGAATATCTGACCAACGCAGCAACTAGAAGGCGGGACAAATTTTATACAAAGAGTCCTTTATTAGAATTTTTTCAAGGTTGTATAGGACATGTGTCATATTACGCCTCTACTATTACATTTATTCCGCTGCCACTAGAATATGTCAGCTGCCTTACAAATGCCCATGGCATACTCATACCTTTGGGCGGTGCTCAATGGACAATATTCCTAACAGCTCCCCATTCTGCACCTGGGTGGAGAGAGGCAAGCGAGGTAAAGTGCCTTGCCCAAGTGTACAACACATTGGCCTCAGCGGGACTCGAACCCAGGCCCTTTGGGTCATGAGTCGGTCGTTGTATCCACTGGACCACATGTACCCTCTACCCACTGGACCACATGTACCCTCTGTATCACTTTTTTTTTCAAAGCTGAAAACGGGGCTCGATTGTTTGCATTACTTATTTTCATCAACTCTGGAATATCTGTACACATAGAATGACTAGTGCTGAGAATGGACTACATGTATTTTAATGAAGGGGACAAGTACATCTGGGTTGAAGTAAAACATTTTTACCTAATGGAAGCATGACTTGATGTTTCGAGGATTGTGGTGCCAGAATTGCAATTCTAATCCTTGACAACCTTTACAGAATAAATCAATGCTGCTGTTGTGATCAGCACCAAAATAATGAATAGTGCCGCTCCGGAACGATTGCCAAAAACATACTCCAGGAGTATAAGTGGTGGTCAAAATCTCACACAATCAATGTGGAGTTATAAAAAACCTTGGTTAATGTATCTATTCAATATTATTTGAACACATTGATACTGTTCAAACATAAGGTATATCAAGCAATGTATTACATTGTGTTTGTAGTAAAAAAACTTTATTTTAAAAAAATGCTCAAAATATGATTTTTCACCATTTTTTTCTCATAATTGCTTTGTCAGAATTGAAGATACATAACAAAGCATCCAAAATATTGAAAAACATGAACTTCATCAAATTCCCTGGAAACAAAAAATAATTCAATCCAACATAACCATTTCAATGTGAGTGTTAATTGTGTGTATTATAATAGCCCAGGGGTTCTCAACTATTTTGGCTCGCGGGCCATGGCGGGCTGTATACCCTTCAAATATTCATGCTCGCGGGCCAGATGCACCCTCTTTTGCTATGTTTGCTGTATATTTCAAAACTGTTCAAGGGCCAACCACCAAAGCTTCGCGGGCCGGATCTGGCCCGCGGGCCGCCTGTTGAGAACCCCTGTAATAGCCTATCTGATCATTTCAAGTAACTGTAATCAGCCACTGTACTTGCCTAATTACCTGCACATGCCTTATTATCTGTGAGCCAGTAATTTTGGCAACAAAGTGCTTCGTTTTTATCCTCCTGGCTTGAAAAGCAGTAGGTGGATTTTGTTATCCCCCTGGCTTGAAATCAGTAGGGGGATTTTGCGGAGCCGCACAAGTCCTAGGTGTGTTCCATTTTTTTTAGTGTCAAGTTTTCACGTCCGATTTCAACCATTATCATGTTTTGAGGAGTCCAAAGTGTGGGAAACTCGGATCCAAAACATGATAATTATCAATTGGACGATTTTACGCCCAATATAAATTGGTCCGCTAGAGTTTTAAATATTGGCCTCGACTGCGTCTCGCCAATATTTTTGCAACTCAATTAATTTGGGCTTAACGATCCTTTTATATCAAACCTTGGGATGAAGGTGAAGTAGGGTTTCTTCATATATGTAGATGTCAAGGTCATAGACCAATGTCAAAGGTCAACTGAGGTCATTTCCGTTTTGGTTAGATTTCATTTTTAGGGTCGTCTTTGAAATTACAACTAGCTTGTGTCAAACAGCAATCCAGGTACAATATTTGAGGTCACAGGTCATCTGCGGTCATGTTCCAGTTTGGTAGGCTTTCATTTCCTCTGTACAGTTTTGTGATCTTTCTTCCATCTTATTGATGCCCTGCAACTGTGCACTAACCAACTTGTTACTGCCATCTTGCAGGGATCGTGGCAAATGTTACTCGCTGTATTTTTTTAGGTGTCTGATACATCAGCAATAGTCAGCACAATTTGTGTGTCTACTGTAAACATTTATATTTAGTAACGCCTTTGGGTGCCACTTTTTTCACCACTACTCTAGCTTTTAGTATGTATAAAGTCATACTTGCTCCTGCTATACATTGAAACAAGGGGTCTTATGTTGTTGAGGTAAACAAAATGAGGTCAAAGGTCATATGGGTCATATGGCTCTAGTATACACCTTTTTTTTTGGGTTTACACTTTTCCCACTTACTGTCAGCTGTTTATTGCAGTGGTGGATCAAGTTCATACTTGTAATGCTTTATTTGAGTACAAGGGTTCTTTTGTGAGGTCAAATGTCATTCAGGGGTCCATACATGTAGGGTCAGTATATTGCTTTATTCACTTAATTGGACAACCTATTGGGGACTGCTGTCGCCATTTTTGTGTCGCCTGCCTAAGGCAGGAAGACATAGGGCTCACTTTGTCCACTGTTTGTCTCTCTGTTGATGTTAAAAGGGAACATTACATTTGCCTGTACTATCTGCATACTTGATGGCTTAAACCAACTTGAGTCATAGATGCACATGGGATCCCTTATTTGCTGTGAGGTCAAAGTAACATACCAAGGTCAAAGGCATGTGAGGTCAAGGTGTAATATTGGCTGAAAATGTATAATTGACCTAAAGTGAAAAGTTGAGTTAAATTGGAACCAAGCTTGAGATCATAGGTGCAACATTTGATCCCTCATTTGTTGATGCTGTCACAGGGCACTGCCAAGGTCAAAGGTCTTGAGGTCTCATTACCAACCGCGATGGCAGGTGACACATGTGGTCCGAGGACCGTTTTATTTTTGTGTCGCCTGCCCTAAGCAGAACCACACTAGGTTGCATGTAATATCCTCATACTTGATGATTTAAAGTCAAACTGTGGTCCATGTGGCAACATAGCATCCCCCAACTGAGTCGAGGGTCACATGTGCCAGGTCAAAGGTCACATGCCAAGGTCATGTGAGGTCAAGTTGTAAAATATTGCTGAAAATGTAAAATTGACCTCAACAACAATTGAAAAGTTGAAGTTCAATTGGAACCATAACTTGAATCATAGGTGCAACATGAGATCCCTCATTGTTGGATGAAGGTCAAGGTCGCATCCAGGTCCAAAGTCATGTTAGTCAATTTGTAAAATAGGCTGAAAATGTAAAATTGACCCTCATTTGGAAAAGTTTTAAGTGCAATTGGAACCAAACTTGAATCATAGGTGCAACATGAGATCCCTCATAGTGTGATGAGGTCAAAGGTCACATGTCCAAGGTCAAAAGTTCTGTTGGGCCTATCATTCACTAACCGCGACGGCAAGGCGACACAGCGGTCCGAGGACGCGATGTATTTTTTTAACTTCAAGTACATTTTTTAGTAGTGTAGTGAGAATACCAGTGTTCAGAGGCCAAGGCCATAGTTTACTGGAGGCACCACTGAAACCAGTAATAATTATTATTCATGGATTACTTTGTCTTTTTATGCATTTACTAACTCTTCAAACCTACTCACGATGGTTTAAAACAATTGTTTTTGTACACAGTTCTAGCACGCTCCTGGCAGATAACACATTCAACCACCAGGCACATCATGGGTCAAATCACATCCACCATGACTCCACACAAGTAGTCATGAAAAGCCTATCAAGCTGTAAGTAATCAATGCATAAGTCCATATATGCATGTTTTTGTTTTGTGATAGTTAGTTTTCAGTGACTAAAATTGTGAGGAATTATCTCAGCCGCTAATCCTGGATTGTTTGAAAATTTATGGGCTATCCTGTGAGTTTTGAAGTTGAGGGGTTTTTTTCACGTAGAAATTTAGAAATATATTTCATCAAAAATTAAACACTTAATTTTTTTAAAGCAGGCAAGAGAGTTCATGGATGTTGTTCCAAACTACCCATTGGATACCAAAGGGCTTGCATTAGCTAGGATTTTTTTAAATTAAAAATAATGAAGCTAGTTTTGCAACTTAGAAAGTGATGTACTGTTATTGTTAAGTTTGATCGATACTTGAAGAAAGTTTTGAATGAATTGCTCGAATAACCCTTGATTTTATTTTCTTGGAGAGCATAGTAGTTGACCTGAATAACCTTATTAAGTAATGCACATCTTCTGATCAAAAGGTATATAAGTTGTAAAATCTTTTGACTTTACAATCAGTTTACCTGGAAAACACCTCACTTAACGCAAGAAAAGAACAAAAATCAAGTGTGGGTCTGTGATATATTGGAGCGGGAGGAGTGTGACTTGCCAAAATTGTTTTGAATGTGCTTTTAAACAAGACTAAATATAAAATTCTCCATGCACCAAGTTCACTTCTAAGTTTAAAAGTCAAACAAAACTCAAAAGAACTTGTTGAAAAGTTGAAGCATCTGTTCAGCCATCCTAATTCAAATTGCAAATCTGTGACTTACATATTTTACAAAAATCATTTGAAGACCTGCATCATTTATAGAGAATGGCTGGTATTCTGAAAGGGAGTCTAACTTTAGTCCTGGGTTTTAACCAGGGTTAGTCCTACATGAGTGGACCTTTTTTCCTTTTAACATACTCTAAAAATGTGCTGTAATGAGTGAGAAAATTCCTCATGGATGGGCTGGAAGGGCCCATCCATGAGAAATTTTCTCACCCATTACATTTAACTTTCACAGTATTTTGAAAGGAAAAAAAGTCCACTCATGTAGGACTAACACTGGTTTAAACCCAGGACTAAAGTTAGACTCCCTTTCAGAATACTAGCCTTTGAGTTCATTAACCTCCTGAGGTCTACAATCTTTCTTGCATGAATATCTCTGTTTGGCTCATTGCATTTAACATTAAAGGTGCAACGAGAGATTTCGCAAATCGGGTGTCCCTAAAAAATCGAAAGTACTGATTTTTGCCCTGATGTAAAGCTTTCCACCCAAAATATCCCCATCTGAAAGGATTAAGCTGAGAAATGTTTGTTTGGTACAAAAATTGTGAATTTTCTAATTTCGTATAGGAGCAAATACGAAATTCTGCCTATGTTTTATATTGAAATATAAGCAAATCAAAGTCACCTGTTTTTTTCTCTTCTAAGACATTTCTGTAGCCAAACACAAGGTAAGAAATCTATTGAGTGTCTAGTCTATATGCAATTACGATTATGACACAATATTGGGTGCCTCAAAATCTCTCGTTGCACCTTTAAAACCAATCAAAGTATGGCGATCTTGTCGTTGGGGTCCACGATCATATATAGGGAAGAAAAAATTAACTTTTCCATCAGATTTAAGCTAGCCGACAAGTTTAAATAGCTCCCGTTAAGCTTTGCCATCAAGGTTAAATCGTTGGAAGGAGGGCAGGGCTTCGATTTATGAGGGAAATTACGGGGTAAAATAACAAAGTGAAGACAATTTTTGAAAGTGCTAAAAAAAAAAATCAATTTTCGGCAAGGTTTTTGGCTCAAAAAAACACTAAAAATGCGTCCATTTTTATTGTACTAACCTGTATCGACGAAGCTATAAATCCGTTACTAGAAAACGAGGTTAAATTGTTGGAAGAAGGGCAGGGCTTCGATTTATGAGGGAAATTATGGGGTAAAACACAACAAGCTTTTCAGAATGAAAACATTCGATCACATGATACAATGGGCTATTCTGATTGGTTAAAAGTCCGAAAATCTTTACGAGGGAGTAGAGATGCTTACGGAACTAAATTTGTTTTGGTTGAGCGTAAAATGGAACCGCGTAAAGTTGACGTGGACTGGCGTACCATTGATCGCAGTACAATAAACGGGATACGCGCTGCAACTGCACTGCATACGCAATTGATTTTAGCCTCAGATTTGCCCATCCGTACCCCACAATGCATCAAAGGGAGAGAGTGTCGAGGCTTGGTAACAGCCACTCCCGACAGCGGCTGCTAGCTTCAATACCGATGTTCATTGAAAGTGCACCAAAAAGCAGGTCAAATTACTTTTATTGAGCAAATTAAGCTTCATAGATAGATGATTTGGATCCAAAACATATTTAGGGGAGCTATTTAACCTTGATGCTAAAGATTAAACGTGATTCTCAACTATAAAATAGTAATAACCCTATAGAGGATCGTGGACCACTACAACAGGATCGCCCAAAGTATACTCTCTATATATGTCTGTATTGTTGCACGTTTGTGTACTTAGGATTGCTTGGGTCGTGGTCGTGTAAATCTTGTCAACTGTGAATATTATTTGTTTTTACCAGAGTATTGGCAAAGGCAAGTGAATGGTCCGAACATGTTAGCTCATCTGGAAAGAAATTATTATATAATCTGTAAACCCGAGGTATCCCAATGGGAGAAGCCTAAAGAATGGATTGAGAGGTATGTAAGCTTAGTCAAGTCTCAGTGTGCGTAATGCCTTTTTGGTTGAAATTAAATAATTTTTATGTAAATGCAATGTGATGAAATGTTTAAATGACCATTGGAATAATAAAAGACCATGAAAAAAAAGTTACATATTACTTACTTGTTTTATCTAACACAGAAAGTACCAATGGGCAAAATAACTCTCAAATTGGGGGGAAAATAGGCAGAAAATATGCTATTAATGATAGTGGACAGTTGAATGGAAACAATAGTTGAGGGATCGGGACGATGTTTTTGCAGGTTTTTTTTAATATGGCTTCCAAATATGTGGGCTTATAATATGTGGTTGTTGATGTGACCGAGGTGGCATTTTACACAATAAGAGGGCACAGTTCTAATATTTTATTAATATGGAACTTTGACCTCGGTAGGTGCAAAACAGCATCCGCCAGCTCGCTTGGTTGTTATTTTGGTAATTGCAGCGCGAAAATAAGCATGTTCATGACCATTCTAAAGAAACCAACCGGGAACAGCCAGAGGCATTGATTATTCCACGCTACTGATCGGCCAATGTCACAATCAAATTCCATGCACTGTTTCTGCGTCCATTCTTTGTCACAATCTTTTATTGTGACTATTTTCCCCAAAATTGATGTTTTCATAATTAAAAAATTTTCAAAAAACTAAAAAATTAAAACATTTACAAAAAAATGAGATAACAGAAGTTCCTAAACATATTAGTTTGAGTGTATTTGCCAATTATAATATTTTAAACATGGTCCACACGTGGGCTTTCGGCACCTTGTACACACAATGCGATACAAAAGCATACTCAAGAAACTTGATGTAGCCTTTGGCAAGCCTATGAATGACACTCGAGGTATTTACATGAGAGTTAAAAAATTAAAAAGTACATTCAGTAGGAATCAGTCTGCTTGTGGAATGGATAACAACAGTGATCTTTCTGAAAATACTTTTCATAAATGTGTGGTATTTAAGGCTTCACAATTTAATCTCAGGCTGCCTATGGTAGTATTATTTATGTGAGATTGGGTTAGGTATTTTACAGGGAGAGACTTAAGAGAGTGGTCAATGAATAATGAGAAGTTATCAGCCAAGGATTCACCAAACTTACAGCCTGCCGACTCCAGCCAAGCTAAATGTGAGTTTTATAAGCTTACTTGTTCTTTGAAGTGTTATTGGAAAAGTGGATATAGGACTGAAAATCAAGTGCAGGTTTAGAGGGGGTGAAGAGACCGCCCCCATCTATTGGTGATCAAAAAGTTACATGTATAGCATGGTGTGAAAGTTTTACTGGTGAGCAAAGCAAGTAAAAAAAATCCCCCACCTCTTTTACATAGTGAAATTAAATCTTACCCTGGAGATGGCCAGCGCAAGAAGTGTTGAAAAAAAACCTTGTTTGCACTTGGTCGGATTTGAACCCGGTGCTTCCGCTATTACCCGCATTGTGCTCTTGTTCAACTGAGCTACAGACAGGGTGGATAGAGGATCGATAGATGGGAGAGGAGTGATAGATAGTATCTATAGGTGTTATAGATGTCTATAGACCTACAGACAAAAGTGCTGATGAGCGGCGTGAGAGGGAGGTGGTAGTTGGTAAGGTAGGACCATGTGGAATATGTGTGATGGGAAGAGGGTAAAAGCAAATTCAGTGTGGTGGTGGGAAATGTATCCTTGGAGGTGCACAAAGTGAAGAGAGTGAACCCCAAGTTTGGCAAGAGATTTATGTATGGGTGGACAGATGTGAGGATGTGCTGGAGAGATGGTGCAACAGGAGGAAAAGTTTGTGTGATGAGGTGATGGAATTGGTGAAGGGGGTTCACCTACATGGAAGAAAGGGTGTTAGTAGGGGTGGGTGGGGTGGTGGATGCGAGTGGTGGCTGTGACAGCTAGAGTAGGTAGGGTGGGTGAGTTTAGGGAATGTGGGAGTTGTTGCAAGGGAAAAGATGTCCTTTGAAGATAAAGGTATGGTGTATAAGCGTTTGTGATGAGAATCAGTGATGCATATGGGGGGAGCGAGAAATGGTGCCGAGCGGGGAAAATGAGATGGGGGTTCTGCGGGGATGATGGAGAGCAATGATGAGAGTTATGTGTGGTGTGAAGTTTGATGGATAGGATGGGGATAGGATGAAGGACTGAAGGCGTGATGCCCAAATGTTGGGTGTGGAAGAAAGGAAGAAGCAGTGGACCGTTTGGCAAAGGTGAATAGTGTTACGTAGTATGGGCAAGTGCTGTAGGAGGGAGGATGACAAGCATGTTTAGAAGGGCTGTTGAGTTCGAGGTTTGAGGAGGAGGGATGTCCAAAGAAGACTTGGAGGAGAAGTGGAGAGGGAGGAAGAGAGAAGGAGGATTGGGTTGAGGCTGAGGCTTGATACATGAATCAGGCAAATTGGAAGGGAGTGAGTAAGGGCCGTTGATGCGAGTGTGGGTTGAATCGGCTACCCTCGTTCCCGGGACAAACCGGATTTAATTTAAAACTTTGGATTTACTACTACTACAGGTTAGTCCGAAAGGTGCCCATCGCTTTTCATGAGGGACACCTTTGAATAGTTAATTGATAGGGAGGAGAGCTAATGCTTGTATTTCTCTAAATTTTTCCCAAAGGCCCACTTCTCAATCAGCATAGTTAATTTATAGTTTATCAAATGTTGAGTAAGTTAAAAATGAAATAAGCTCTGAAGGTGATGATTGTGTTTTTGCTTTTTAGTGGATAATTTTCACATTGCTATTTTTCTGTGCTTATTTAATTTACCACAGAATTCCAAAGGAAGGCAGTCCCGTGACTCCAATCGAGGACAGACCAACATCTCACCAACCTCCCCACAGCCGTCAGAGCGGCAACAACCACGACACTCCCACGTGTTTGTCACGCAACAAAAAAACCATGCTCTACAGCGCATCACGGCAACATGAGAGATCGTCAAAAACCCGTAGTAGCAGTGGTAGGTTGTCAACGGCAACAAGTAGTAGTAGTAGAATATTAGCAGCTCGACAGGTACCAACAACAATAGTGGTGGTTCATGGACACCCTAGGAGTACCCCCTCCAGATCAACCCATCTAGTACCTCCACACTAACACAGTCACCCTAGAAGGGTATCAGTACCACCATCAACAATATCACCGAGTAGTGATGGATAGGGTCTGGAAACAGAAAGAACATGAAGGGGCTCTTTAAATACCTTAGAAAGCCCTGGGCTCAGGCCCTAGTCCCAGGCGCGTGGTTTACAACTGGGGGGGAAGTGGTTTATCTTTGGCTACGGCATATGTATGGCAGACTTAAATCACTTGTACCACATCCACAAAGCACAAGAAATGAGAAGCTTGGTAAGTAATTTAAAAATCATTATCTTTAAATCTAGATATCATTCAGTATTTGATTATACACCTGGCCACAAGATCTTGGCATGTTTTTCGATCAGTATTGTGCCAAAAGTCAGACCATTTTGAAAAGTTTTCGAAATGTAACATTTTGTTGCCTAGGTCTTGCTCTTTCATTTTTAACACCTCACTTTTTTATGAAAAAGCGTGGCAGAAATGGATGGGATTTTGAACGCCCGAAAGACGCAAACCCCCAAACAAGAGTTGCAGTTTTGTATTCCCGGTGAGCCAGTGTCGTATGTGATTTTGGTTGACGATCCATACGCGATCCATACTCGCAGGTTTTCTCCGGCATTCAGTTTCATACTGCATCTAAAATAGGACTTCTTCCAAAAATCTTTCCCCCTGTTCTGGAGGCGTCCCTGGAATTTAATGAAATAGCAATATTGGGTTCTGCATGCAAATGCCGAATGTTATAAATAAATATTGCAAGTAGGCTTTCTCGCTCATGCAGTCGGAAAAACCTCATACACACGGTATTATTGCATGGTGAGTTTATATCATCACTCTGGAATAGCTAGGTTGGAATTACAGGCTATTCAAATTTAGGTCTAGTAATGAGTACAGGTGCGGCACCAGCCTCTTTTCTGGGCGGGAGGGGGGGAGTGGATAGGTGAGGGGGGGGGGGGCGGTGAAGGGAAGGGGGGAACAGGGGGGCCCAAGTGAAATTGTGGGGCAAAAAAGTGAAATTCTGGGGCGGCAAAGTATCAAAATATTTAGAGTTTTAAACAATTTTGGCCCAAATCGCCGGAATTTTGTCCCCAAATCCCTTATTTCTCCAGCGGAGGGGGGGGGTGGCAAGAAAAACAATGGGCCACCGGCCATGAATGAGTAACACACCAATTACCTTGTAATGGAAATGTTTACTTATTTAAGTTATTACTAATATAAGAATTGTTGTAACACTTTCCATATTGTCATTTTAAAATTCAGGCCCTATAACAAGTGTGTTTGAGTTGCTGTTGAAAGTGATAACCCTCTCCCATCTCAACACACGACTAGAGAAAGTCAAGTCTCTGGTATGAATCAATTTACTATAGCACAGTTTGTATTATGAACCCGTGTAGTATGTGAAGGTATTCATATTGATTTCATTGAAATTATTCGGAAGGCCTCCTAGATAAAGCAGAGCTTATGATTATTTGCAATTGAGTTCATTTGCCGCGGGATGGAATTGGGGCAGACAAGGGATATTGTATACTTCTTAATGAAACTGACCTGGTAATGGCTATGTACAGGTTACATCGATGTACAGGTTTACATCGCGTTACAGGTTTTACCTCGCTGGACAGTTTACCTCGCTGTACATTTTTTTGGTTTACCTCGCTGTACAGGTTTACCTCGCGGTACGGTTTACCTCGCTGTGAAGGTTTAAAGCGATTTATTGGTATAAATCTATCGGAACATATAAATGAAATATCACTAAATAAAATGTACCAGATGATTTTCATGGCCATTGGAGTAGGCCTTGCGGAAAAAATCAGATTTATTCCGACCAATATACACAACGGTACAATGTCATGGAAGCTACAATGTTTATTCCGTGTGGTATGTTTACAACGTCGCATGCAATACCGAAACAGAGCCACAGCGGAAAATCTATCCCATACCCGCACATATCACGTGCAAGTTTGCCACAAGCATCATCCTTGTGAACTTGTTGAGCACACAAAGGATAAGAGCGAAGTCGTTTAGAAATTTTTTATTGCCAAGAAAACTGACACTTTTTAAAACTCAGTGATATGAGAAAAATTTTAAATTTTATGGTGTTTTTTTGTGTTTTTGGAAATTAATATTTTTTGGCCTAAACATAACAATCCATGAAAACGTGGACATTGGAAAAGGTCGGTCACGTAATATTAGTTTTTCGCATTCGCACTGTAACCACGGATTGGCTACACAACAGTAATGGATATAGATGAATGAGAAAGGGCGGGCATCTTGGGTCTATCGAACACAGACCCATTCCAGAGACACTGTTTTTTAACAGAAGGTGTTATCCGGGGTGAACGTTTTAGAGACATTTGCCATCCAAAACGCTAATACTAATGAGCGGAATTGGCTTGATTCTGTAGTCGGTTATGTCGCTTATCCACATTTCAAGGGGGAAACAATTTTGTATATATAAATGACCGGCTTCTTCACCGCTGAGTGGGCTCTTTTTGGTGACCAACATGGCCATCATTGCTTTCCATACGAAGCCCAGTTTTTCAATCCATGGTATAGAGATCAGTTTCGAAACACACTAATGCGCGTTCAGCAATCTTTTCATGTACCGAGTAGACCGTTTTTGTATAATGTGTTAGTAATTATTTTAAAAAAATATATTTCTCAAGAAATCCCAGGCTCATTTATAAAAAATTAGCACAAATTGTATATGCCATTTTGTTTAATTATATATTTTAAAGGAAAACGTTAAATTAAATGCGTTTTGTTTTTTAATTCCAATGGTAAATAAAGCCAGGATGTCTTTCATAAAGGCCAGAACTTGACTAACCACCTATAATTTTTCAATTGGTGTGAAAGACTTAAACTGGCTGTGGCAAAACGGATAGCGTAATAATACAAACGTGGGCGGACTCCTTATATCGTCTGCTTCTTCGAAAGTTAAGCGTGAAATGATGTTTTTTCGCAGGATACGCCAATGACCATGCAAACATCTGGTACTGGTCATATTTAGGGATATATTGGTACAGTGGGGTATATATGTGGTGGGCGCGATAGATGTTTGGTGATACCAATAAATTACTTTAACTTCTGTTACACTTGCATTTTCAAGCATAGGTGGTAGTAGTATAAAGAGTTTGCTGTTATGATAATTAAGTTAATAGCCTAGTAAACCAGATCACTCCCCTTTCAGGGGCATGCCTAGACGGCTCACACGCGATCATTTTGATCACGATTCAGGAGTGGAAATCATGATCCAATTGATAGTGGTAAGGTTTACATGTTAAACGGAGGGAAATTTCCAAGATGACCAATTGTAGTTTTTAACGTCCTTATGGATTTCTTTGGAGCATAGGGACACTTTGTCACTGTTGTTGTTGTAGTAGTTGTTGATGATCTCTGTTGTTTGAGTTCTGTTGTGAAAAAAGGGTACATTTGATGGTAATATCCACATACTTTGATGGATTTAAACCAAACTTGGGGTCACAGGTGCAACATGGCTCCCCACTTGGTGATGAGGTCAAAGGTCACATGCCAAGGTCAAAGGTATGTGAGGTAGTTGTAAATAGGCTTAAAAATGTAAAATTGACCCTCATCTTTGAAAAGTGAAGTCACCTTGGAACCAACCTGGAATCATAGGTGAAACATGGGATCCCTCATTTGTTGATGAGGTCAAAAGGGCACATGCCAAGGTCAAAGGTCATTGAGGGTCAAGTGTAAAATAGCTGAAAATGTAAAATTTGACCTCATATGAAAAGTTGAAGTTCAATTGGAACCAAACTTGAAACAAGTGTGCAAAAACATGGGATCCCTATTTGTTGCTGAGGTCAAAGGCCCCCCACACAGGTCAAACGTCACATGCAAAGGGTCAAAGGTATGTGAGGTCAAGTTGTAAAATAGGCTGAAATGTAAATTGGACATCATTATGAAAAAGTGGAAAGTTCAATGGAACAACACTTGAATTATAGGTGCAACATGGGATCCCTCATGTGTTGCTGAGGTCAAAGGTCACCAATCAAGGTCAAAGTCATGTTAGGCCTATCATTCACTAACCGCGATGGTAGGCGACACAAGCGGTCGAGGGGGGGGGGGATCGATGTATTTTTATTTCCATTAACCAAAATTAGAAAACACACCTGCGAATGAGAATGCTAAAAAATGCTAGTTATCATTAAAAATGAAGCGATTTTGTAAATTAGAATTGGGATACCAGATTGGTCTATACGGCAGAGCTGGAAATGCTCAGTTTTGTCCGTCCATGATGAAAATAGTGCCACCTCAAGAAAATGACCTCTAACTTGACTTGCATGACTGACCAATAAAAATAAAACAACTAATAGATGAGCGTGATACGTACATGGACGCTATTCCCGGCTATTTCTCCAGATTGGAAGGCCGTTTCCAGCCGCCGTTGAATTATATAGGGAATACAGATATTAATATTCTAGTTACAAAATTCCTCGTTTGCGAACATAGACATTGAGAGCTTAACATTCACAGGAGGTATAGTTTACACCAATGCAACCGGTGTACAAATCTCAAAGTTTTTTGAAAAATTGGGGGCGCTCTTAAAAAAAAATGTGCTATATTGCTTAAAGCTTTCAGGGTTGATTTCTTCCAGTTTTTAGATAGTACTTTCTTATGTGTTAAAATTAATGTGTACAACATAAATAGGAATCACTTGATACAAGCAACTTTATTTAGTCACCTGTATGGGTTTGATCAATTTCTAAATAAACTTTGTTTACCAGTCTAAAATCCCTTTATAACAGTGCCATGTATAACTACCGATCGACTCAGGACCCATTTGGCACGCCCCTCTCCACTATCTTGATTAGTGACATTTTATACACTCATGACTATTCATGACAAAATCATGTGTATTGCAATGGCTGTATTCCAATAACATGTACTATTTCCCTTAGCGAAATAGATCAGGGCTATTTACCCACATCCTCATCCCCAGAGTCACAGTGAGGTGTAATATAAACAAATACTATACTTGTCTTGTCTGAAGTATGAAATGGCGACGCGCGCGTACACCAAATGCCGCCTTTCAGTGCAGTGCGCTTGTGCTTCACCTACGTGCGCGCTGAAAGCCGGTGCAATGTATATGCCCACGTCATTGCTACGTTGTTCGTCGAGCTGGAACCCGAGTAACATGTTTTTTGTCCGGAAATGAGGGGTGAGGGGTGATAGGTCGTTAGACAGTACCTCGGGAAATAGTGTGCCCTAGTTCCCTCAAACTGGTAGGCTTTGTATATTCTGATTATTTTATGTCCTGGTTTAAGTATCTTAGGGCTTCTTGCCGACAAATGCGACCGCGCGCAGACAGGAGGGGTTTAGTTGGGAGTCCACGCATGTGCGTCCACAGATAAACCCAGGAGGAGCGGTCGTAAAATCGGCGCATTTATACACGCATCGATGAACAAAAAAACAAACCAATGCCTTCAGTGGCTGCCCGAGTTGTAAGCCGCACTCTCAAAAGTGAACTCCTCCCACTCGTGTTTATCAAATGTGTTATAACGGTCGTTGAAATGATGCCGTTACAGCGATCAATAAGCATATGACCAGAAATGAACTCAGGGAATTATTTTGTTGATGTCGAAATCTAAACCCTTTGAATTACATCTTTTGTAACAATCAAGGAATTTCATACAAAAAAGAAACTTCACACTTGTATCATTTTGTTAATTTATTCATGCCAGAATTTAAACCAAAAAATCAAAAAAAAAAAAATCCACAAGGCAACTTTTCATTTCCGGTCTTTTTCCCTACCCAACTTAGTTCTAATCTATTTAATTAGTTTCAGTCGATGTATATATCAATATTACATTTTAAAGGCCCGATGAGGATGAAGATTCAAGTCGATTTAAAGAGGCAGAACAAAAGATCGCGAGGTGATCGAGCAAAACTGCTCACCACTATATCCCCATGTGTGTCCCAAGTGTAATCATGTGAAACTTTAGCCGGAACGTCAGCTTATATTTGAATTTTTAGTTAGGTTTCACAATTACTGTTCAAATACTGTCAAATAAAGGGTACCATGGCCCCAAATGGATGGCAGACACTCAATGTGCTCTGACACAATTTGCACGATTTGTGATGTTTTACCTTGTTATTTTTTATGCGAGAATTATACCTGGGATTTTATCACCCAAGGAATATCGCTGTATGTTTGATTTTGGAAATTCTAAGGGACTTTCTCTCAAGGTTCGGCATTGAAATCTAAACCTGTATTTTGAATACCAATATTGTGGGATTGTGGGTTCTTGGAAACCTGGATAACCTACACTTGCATGTCTATTGAGTTGGACCATCAACAAGCGGTCACTCAGACCATGGACTCAAATGCCCCAATTGGAAAACTTGAATACTGTTCCTGTGTTGAATAATAGGTGATCCTCAATCGTCCTGTTAGACCCTATGAAACATGAACACTTTGACATTTTTCCCCATTGCTGGGGACTCATGATTGATATTGATTGGATGTGATTTTTTGCAATGGATTTCCTGCCATTGACTCTGATAATTGGCCTGCTTGTATTCACACGCCCAATTTTCTGTCTTGCCCAACATGGGATCCGATCTTAAAAATCCCACCCAGCTTCCAAAACGCTACAATCAAATGGCAATCTAAAAAACAGTTGAATTTTCTTCCATCAAGAAATCCCGTACGATTTGAAAAAACAACCTTCAACTTTCCAAATAGAGCTGATGAAATCCATGGATTAACCCTAACCCTGGACCTACCAGACTGACCAAACGCTGACTATGATCTCCCACCCCTCCCCACTGCTGCACATATAGTGCTGCATCCCTTGTATCACCTGACCCCTATCATGGAAACATCTTCTAGACTCCCTTCAGAAGAGACACCTGGAACACTATAAAAAATCTCAGAATTAACAGATTTCCCTTCAACCGCAGAACCAAACGTGTGGTCGCTGCAAAACATGGGGAAACCACAACCAACTCCTACATCCCCCGCCACCTATCCCTTGATCCTGGACATGAACACTCTTTTATTCCTGTAACTTAAAACATCTACACGGCACAAAAGAAAGTTCATCCGCCTCGACCAAAAGGACCCAACTAGACAACTTGAAATCTCTTCCTAAAAGTCAACAATGAGATCACCCGAGGCACCAAAGTATGCTTATATATGGAATGCTTCGTTCGACAAGAAACACAAGTGTTTGACTCACAGACTATATCTATATGTTAACAATGTAGATATTAGTGATAATTGTAAGGAATCAATGGTTAAATGAAAAGTGGACGATGTAGTTATGGGTCATGTGCCGTATGGTGGGACCCCCAAATAGCTGGTGACGTTACATTTTCACTCTTCTTTCAGATTAAAAACTTGCTGTCACAAAGCTATCCTCAGTCATATTGCACCATGTTTGGGCTCCATTATCCAATTCTACTTTCTAACAAACTATGTTTGTTACAATTTAGCTTTTGACTTGTTTAATTGGTTGAAAAATATGCAAATGTTAACAAAGATAAACCTGGTGGATAAGTGGTAGTGGATAAGCGGTAGTGTAATATGTACAATCCTATGGGAGAACTAATAATTTCTAAGTATTTTTTTGTTTGTGAATTGGTGATATTACTTAAAGCAAATGAGCCTTCATGAAAGAGCATAAATTTTATTTATTATCTAAATAAATATCTGTAGTTTTTAGTGACAATATATGTTTGCCTTACTTATTAATTACAATACCTAATTAATAACATTTTGGGTAAAATACATGCGTCCACTATTTTTCTCACTATATTAATGACGAAAGTGGTCAAAAGTTTGACATTTAATTTTAAGGGCAACTTTGTTCTGTGCTGTACAGAAGGTACAAATTCTCATTGTAAATATTTAATTAATATTTTATTAATTAACTATTTTACTTTAACATGACTAATTAGGTCTAACAAACTGACCTGTGCAATAATAGCTTACCGACATGAAATATAGCAATTAAATGTACCCTACTTCTTATATTTTGTACCCCATGTTTTTGAAAACTGTTTAATTGGTGCTCTGAATTTATTAGAGTGCATTCAGTTGAATTTTATTAAGCTCCTTGACCTATGTAGTGTTTGGGTTTTGGTCGCCACTTGCCAGCTGACTGGAAGGGGTAACCCATTTTGAAATCTTACTTACTGCGCACACAATTAGTAGCCATTATAAGCTGTTTACACACCCCATTATCTATATTTGAAACTAAGTTGTTTTATTGATTGTTTTGGACCACAGCTGACAGTAAGAAAGAAGAATTGATTCAAACTTTTTAAGAATATTAAACCGAATTGGGAATATGTCACAATATGCAACTTAAATATTAGACTTATTTGTCACAACTGTATCACTACTAAGGGTCATTGTAATATAGTAAAATTATACATTTTTCCGAAGCTCGTAGTGTGCTCTGTTAGACCCTGAAGTTTAATTGAATATTTCATAACAGTAAAGAAAGGGAGTTAATTACAATTATGGTAAAAGTGGGTAATTTTTTTTTTTTAAATTTGTAATTCTTGTACATGTATATCAACCCAATTTTAGTACATTTGGGTTCATTGGAATATAAAGCTTAAGAAAAATGTATACGTTTGGTGCGGTAGTTGAGATGGACTAGTTTTCAAGATTTTTCAGTTCAAACCTAAAAGGAAGCTAAATCAGAAAATTTTGGGTTTGTTGTAACGCAAAGGTACCCCACCATACGACACATTGACATTGGTGAAGTACCCCTCCTGGGTACACTTTCTTGAATATGCTCGGAATTCTGAAATCGTGGTCGGCGGGATAGCTGTACGATTTAAGACCCTTTGAAAATGGTAGTCAAACAAAGTGACAGTAGTATGGATACTTTTGATTGCCTCATGTTACCAACAAAGCAAACTCATTAATTTGTCTTGTATTAGGCAACCTCATATTCTGGAAAATCTCTTACAAAGTCTAGTTCTTAGGAGAGTTTGAACACTGCTGTCACTGAAATATCTATTTTTCCAGGTAAATTAATTTTTGTGGAGATTTAATGTTCACTGGGATGAACCCGTAAATGTGACGTCGTTCGTTTTTCCAAGCAACTGATTCAAGTGTTTTATCCAAATGTTATGGTCCCACTCATAAAGATGGCCACACCATTGTTTAGATTTACTCACTCTGATCAATGAATTTTTGAAAGATTGTCATTACATGAGGACAAAATATGTCCGATGATCAAGTAATATGTTTTAACATTGAATGTGCCAAGACCAAGCCGTATGCGTATTACCTCAACAGTACGGAAATATCGCCATATTCTGATCATGATGAATTTTGTAAATCGCTGACTGATTTCTTATCAAACTGTCCATCAGGAGAGGCTGTAGATAATGATTGCCAATAACCGTTTGATAAGGACAGCTCTGGATTGCATAACTTGCTAGACTCATCGGCACCTTCAAAAAACTCAGACTCGTCTTGTTAATCTCGTTATGCCAGTGGACACGAGACTATTTCCATTCGTCGTCAACCTCGGCGCCAAAGCAGACCGGAAAGGGCATAAAAAAAAAAAAAATTTTTGGTTTTGGGTGGTGATTGTTTTATCGTTTTAGCGGGAAAATCTGCGTTCTGACGATGCTCGTGAATTTTACCGCTGATAAAAACCTACGTGAATGATATACAATCAAGGAACAGGAATCTAGACTTCAAATGAAATTATCAACTTGTAATACCAGTGATGTTTATCGAATCTTAATCTTGTTGAAACAAAAATCGTTCACCATCTTCCATATTATGAATCGAATGCGAATTGTGCAAAAAAATTTGCTAATACTCTGACTAAAATAGTTAAAATCAGGGAGGACCTTGATGCTGAATTTGTCTTGCCATGGATACTGCTATTGCTTCTAATGTGCCTCAACTTACAACACTCCGACCAACAAATGAGGATGAGTGCTTAAGTTGATGTATAAAGCACCCAGTAAATCTAGCAGAATAGATCCTATTCCAACTTGGTTCCTGAAGGAAAATATATCTAAACTCTGTCCAGTTTTCACACGCATATTAACTCTTCGCTATCATCTGGTATATTTCCAAGCGGTGCGCACTCAGCAATTATCAAACCTCTCTTGAAGAAGATCAATCGTTGGATAAAATGTGCTTAAAAAATTGACCCGTGTCAAATATCACATTCTTGGCAAAATGATTGAGAAAGAAAATAGCGTGTGCACATTGGACAACAGACACAGGGATCATCATTATTTAGCAGAGATTCCCATCAATCTGCCTATAGAGCTGCTCACAGCACGAGTCCTCCATCATAAAAGTCAAAAATGACATTATGCTTCAATTGATGGTAAGAAAGCTGTGGATGCTCGTATTATTGGACCTTTCAGCTGCCATTGATACGATTGATCATGAAATTCTTGTATCCTGCCTATCAAAGCGCATTGGTGTTTTGTTCAGGAACAGCTTTGGACTGGTTCCAGTCTTTATCTTCAGGCTGGACTAGTCGTGTGGACATAGCAGGCTATCTTTCTGAACCATGACTGCCCATTTTGGTTTGCCACAGGGCTCTGTAGTGTCGGCTATGCAAGCCGATTGGTTTTCGGAAACAGCTTTGGACGGTTCCAGTTCTTATCTTCAAGGCTAGACTAGCCGTGTGGACATAGCCGGCATCTTTCTGAACAATTACTGCCATTTTGGTTTGCCACAGGGCGCTGTAGTCGGTACTTAGGATAACAGTGTTTTTACACATTCCCAGTTGGAGATATTGCCCGTCACCATGGTGTCAGCTATCATCTGTACGCAGATGATAATCAACTTTTGTTCCTTCGGACCCAAACAGATCCTCATGAAATTGGAAAATGCACTGATTGTTCTTCAAAACTGCATAAAGACATAAGATATGCGATGACTGTCAACAAATAAAACTCAATGAATCTAAAACAGAGTTCTTTGTTGTGCCGCATCCTTTAATACAAAAGCTCTTCACGGATATAACACTGTCTAGTGGAAATCTCTCCATCGATTAAACCACTCAAACAATACACATCTGGTGCTACGTGATTCAAAATGACCATGCGGAATCACACATCACACTAATGTTAGGGTACTAATAATCACCATCTTAGAACATCCGCATTCGCAGATACATTGATAAAGCCACTTGCCATCATGCTGGACGCTCTCTTTAGACTTTTTTCTCATCTATTATTGCAATGGTTACTTTCTTCGCTACCAAAGTAGGTATACTCTCGTCTTCGCGCCTCAAAATTGGGTGCGCGAGATTGTTTTACTTGTTGTCAAACTCGACAGCAGGACCCACAACCACTGCTTCCCAAATCTCTTCATTGGCTTCCTGTGAAACACGAGACTTTCTTTTAAATTGATTTTTATATGTTTTTAAGTATCTTAATGGCATGGCTCCTGTATATCGTTCAAACTGTTTCAGTTAAATGTTAAAAAGAAACCTTAGGTCTTCAAAAGATCGCCTACGGTTGGATTATCCAAGGACCGAGTAAAAGCTGGCGATAAAAGTTTTTTACTGTGGGCTTCAAAGTTATGAAAAAACCTTTGCCTGTTCACATAGGCAGTCAGTATCTGTTAAATGCCTTTAAAAAGGCACTTAAGACACACGGTTTCCTAATTGATTTGTTGTCATTATGTTATATTTATTGATCATTTTACACAGTAGAGGAACGCGGATGTGGTTTTTCTTCTGTACGGTTTATTTCTTCTTATTCTTTCTTTCTGTCAACATGCTAATATGCTCAGACATGGAACATCCCATATTAACCAAAAATTGGTCACAAGGACAAGTACATGCACAGAAACTTTTCACCTGACCCGAGTGGTGTCAAAGGTCAGGATAGGGTCACAGGGGTCAAAAACGTTAACCATGCAAAAAATCTAGAATAGAATTAGCTCAAATCTCAAAAACTAATGATTGTCATCTTGTAGGACTTGATCAACACTACCAAAAAAGTCAATTATGACTTTGTCATATGACAACATGATTGAGGTCAGAGGTAATATACATCAAATTACGTTACACTTCATTTCACTACTCCTCCTACAGATTAAGTAACTTGAGCATGTGAGTCATGCATATGAATTACCTTGAGCCCCGTGTTATAAAAGTTAGTGGTCAAGAGGTCAATATGTGGGGCATCTGGGGGTCACAGAGGTCAAACATATTTACTGTGTGTAAAATTAAAAATAGGTCAAACGAAAATCTGATTTAGCCCATCTTATAGGAATTGAAGAGCGGTCAATAAAAGTCAATTATTACTTCATCACTTGACCCATGGTTTTAGAGTCAAAGGTCAAAAAACTTCAAATTACCTTGACTTCAATCACTACTTCCGCCTAGAAAGATTAAGCAACCTGATCGTGCGAATCATGCTTGAATTAGCTTGAGCATCTTTACAAAAGTTATGGGTCAAGGAGGTCAATATGGGGTAATCTGGGGGACCAGAGGTCAAACATATTACTGTGTGTAAATTTAAAATAAGTCAAATAGAAAATCTGATTCTTAGCCCATCTTATAGAACTGATGAGCGGTCAATAAAAGTCAATTATGACTTCATCACTTGACCCCAGGTTTAGGGGTCAAAGGTCAAATACTTCAATTACGGTTACACTTCAATCACACTCCTCTACAGATTACATTAATTTGATAAGTGCTCATGTATGTGTGAGTTGCAATCCCTACAAAAAAGTTACTTAATGAAATTTTGATCAAAGGTAATTTGGGTCACAGGATGTCCAGAATGATTTTCACTAAAACTGATATCTCTACAAGTTCCGGTCTGAGTACTCTCGACTGTGTTCGGATCTGTACACAGATCTAGTTTCACTTTCTTTTATTGTAAGCGCCTGAGCCTTTGGGGCACGACGCATCATAAATGCTAGTTTATGTAGATGTAGGTAAAGTTGCAACCAGTATGTCAAATAATACTACAACGTTGTGATTTACTCTAGATGATATTAAAATAGGGAGAGCATAAATGCAAAATAAAAAAAACCAATCATTTTTTCTGACGATTCAATTTGTAAAAATATTACACAGGCCCGGGGTGCATTAATAATTAATGATTTGCAATGGTATTTTGCGCTACGTTTATTCATGTGTGCAAAGTAATGAATCGCTCGAGGAGGGGAAAAAGCGTATCCCTAAAATAGTGATAAACAAGAAATAAGCCAAATGAAAAACAAATCGTGTTCCTGGTGACTCTACCGTAATCTATCTTTACTACAACTTGAAGGTGTGGAAAAAAATATATCCGTTGATCACGCATTTTAAGCTGGGATTTGGCGCCCATTTCATTCGACATTAATCACTATTATAATTAGGTAGTTCTAAATCTACGGTTCACTCTAAAAAAAATGAAGAAGAAACACTCGATGTGATTGCCGCTCTAAATATCGGAGAGTTTTGCTAACATCGTGCATCTGCTGCATCAAATACCGTTTAAAATTGTCTTCCTATTGGTTGGACGTAGGTGTTTCAAATAAATAAGCGATTGAAAGTTCGCAGTTTCTACCTTCCTGTGTGTGTATGACATGACCTTCTCTTCAAACTTGCGTCAAGGGAAATTCTTAGATCGTCGCCCTAAGAGGCGTGCATGGGCTTGAATGTCGCACCTGTAATTGTCGCATGGGCATATTATTGCGCTCACAGTTTTGCAAGGGCGGGAAGCAATTTTCTATAAAAATGTCATCGCTACTCTCGCGTCTGCATGTGTTGTTTTCACACATAAGTTTTTGTCCTCATTAAGCCTATACTGATTTACAATTTTCACGACTGGGGCAAACTTGGATTTTTAAAAAAAAATAGAAAATAAGAATCGACAAACTCGCCCCTCCCCGCCGTAATTGTAACACGGGTGAATCCCCGGGTGACGTAATTAGGAAAAATCTGATTAGAAAAAATCCACGTTACGCGGCTTGAGAAATCAACGTCACGTGTGATTTGGTCTGAGAAGTATACTGCGTTTATGTCTACCAAAAAATGGTAGAGAAACACGGATTTGGTCAAGCGCAAGTTTATTTACAAACCATCATTTTATGTTTTGTAAGTTGCCATTGCTTTCTCATAGAAACAGCATGGAATTTGTAACAGTAAGTTTCGGAGGGAAAATTTTGTGGTGTCTATGCACGTGCACCCAGCTGTTATGATAATTAGTGTTTGCCTAATTATAACTTAGCCAAGTATGTCAAGGGGAGCTGAGTGGAATGTTGCTCGGGATATTGTTCGTGAATGTTGTTCGAAAAAATACCTTGGAAATTTCATATGCAGCTTGTTCAACTGAACTTCTTTTTTTGGTTTTATTTTAGCCTATAATATATAGGCTATTGTCATCCGAAGCAAATTAGAGTAGGAACCCAATATATCTCATAAACTAGTCATCTCATGTCTTGTCCATTCCTTTTAAACTCGCAGGTAGGCATGTAATGACATTTCTTGAAAAGTTATGTTGTGGCATTTTTAAAATTCTGAGCGGATGTTGGTTTTTGGGGCAGGTCGTTCGGCCTTTTGTGTTTTTGGCATGAATTGTGTTGGGAGCAAAAGGCTATGGGATTGTCTGTTGTCCTACAATGTTGGTGCATGCTGTGTGAAAGTTGGAAGCCATGCATTATCAATGAAGGCCTAGAGAGGCATTGCATTTACAGCCTAGTAATAACCAAGTGACCTGCTAGATGTTAAACTAGTTGACTTGGATCCAGCATAAATGCCAACTGGCCGTTCAACAATCACCAGGGGCCCTCCTATAATGCTAAAATGAGCCCGAAGGATTAAGGTAAATATGCCAAATGTGTTGTTTCTATTGGGGCAAGGCTAACCAATATTGCAGAGTATGTATAACCTTGTGGCTTGGCACATATTACTGAATGTGAAAAATGTGTTATTTATCAATATCCTTATGGATATAAAAGGTCTTAAAACATGTCTAGTATATCAGTGGGATGGAATTAGCCTAATTTGATAGTTGCCATTTGGTGTGAAATGCAAAACGGTTGTATATAGTCAAGGGTTACCATTGATAAGATGAAATGATTTTTTTCCAAAGTGTGATTGACCCACCACTTACATACAGACACTACTAGACACTACTTCCTTTGACAATTGATGAAAAGCAGATAGCTGAACTTAGCATGGCCCGGTTGTGGAATTGAAGCTGGTTGTAAACAATGTATGCTTAATTGATATTGAGACATTAAGAAATAATTTTACCATCATTTGTAAAGCAACGTAATGAGTGATTTGCACAGACATAATAGTCTGAGCATTTAGGACAACAAACAGTTTAAGGGAAAGTCAAGTGACATGCAAAGTGTTAGGGGAGTGAGATCAGGGAAAGAAAGAAGAAACCAAAAGATTTTGAGTTAGGAGTTACTCTCAATTAAACTATGTTTAAGGATTCACAGCTCAGACCTCCATTTGCAAATTCATGCGACACTTGGAGTATACATCATATAGGTCACCTTTGCAGATTAAAATATGACACTTAAAATATATACCCGAAAAAAAAAAAAATGTTGTTCCTTTGAAATGAACATGGAAAATAACTAGAAATTCTATCATTTCAAATATTGATTTAAAGTTTTTTTCATTAAACTTTGCATATTGTGTGGTTCTGTGTGAAATCAAATTACTAATTTAAACACGGTAGGTTCATAGGGTGCATAGGCCTACATGATTGGCTATTGATGGCCTATATCCTTGATGAAGTCCTTGTCGCATTGAAAAAAAAAGTTATTTACAAAGACCCCAAAAACAAAATAAAGCTCAGATTCATGTGCATTTTGCAGAGTTCACATCATAATCATTCAAACACTATGCATGATAAGAGTAACATTTGATATTGAATTTGCTATTTGATTAACGGCGCCATGTGTATTACATATGAAGAAGATGGTAATTTTCAGCTTATTTAGGTGGAATAATGCACTGTATGCATTATAAAGATGCAAAAAACAGGCTATCACGATTAGGACTATTAAATCATTGTTTTATAAATTAAGAATAAAAGAAGAACTGTTAAGTTAGTGTAGAAAAAACACTTGCTGAATAGGCATTGACTCCTGGGCCTGAATGAAAAATAATTTTATTTAGTTAAAAAGCAATGGAGAAGAAGAGGTGAAAACAATAGTCATCATCACCATCCTCAATTCCAAAAGAAGTATTAGATCATAAAGCACCCCAATATTAATAACAGTATCTTCATGACAATATGCTACAATAGTGTGGGTGTCCTTAAATACTACTACCTCTCCTCCTAATGTTAAAAGTGTCCAGTATGCCAACATAAGACAAGCTTAAATCTAGTTGTTTATGTCAGAAAGCTAAATTCATTAGGGCAGATTAGCATTATAGGACTCTTATTGTTTTAAATATTTTCTGATTTTTAATGTGGCAAATTAGAGTTTATAGTGTAAAAGAAAAGACTAAATATTAATAGATAGTAATTTGTCTTTCCAACTATAGTTTAGTGTCATATCAAATAAGAAAAACATAATTCTACTACCTATTTCATTGTTACACTTGCTCTTGGAAAAGTTGTATTGCAATGGTGTGAAAGGTTTTTAGTAGGTTACAACAGGGCTAGATTTCGGCGAAGGAATCCGAGAATCGATCTCGCAAAGATTCGCGTAAGGAGGATTTGCGTATGAATCAATGTTGAATTATCGTTACACTTAAGAACTTAACACAGTAGGAATTAGATGGTTCCCGCACAAAAATTTGTTTGTGGGGAAGCAAAATGTGATGGCTCGCCACACAGCGACGAAGTTCTACCTGTTAAAACCCACTTGCCTGATATGTTAATCTTGAATGTTAACAGAATAAAAGATAACAAGTTACAGATTTTTTAACAGAGACATAAACCAAAGATTAAGAATAGTATCATCAGAGTAAAGTACTTTATGGAATCAATAACATTTTAGAGGAAAATGTATATTTATCGAGCGCTGTTATTAATGATCAAAAGTAGTATGGTGCGGGTGTATTATTTTCAGTTCTGTAGCATGGCATTGTTGAAAAACTCAAGTAGGCTATATTGTAACTGCAAATGCTAACTCAAAGCTACTACATGAAATAATCTGTTTCAAACACGTCAAACTGTAGATATTGTAACTCACACACGAGAAACAATTTTTTAAAATACAATTGAAGTTTTGTTTTTTTGTATTGTGAAGAACCTGTTATTGATTAAAAAGTTAAACCAAGTTTCTTAAAAAGATGTTTATTTGTTAATTCATTTCACCTAAATATAACATGTATTAGGCTTACGTGATATTCAATTCAGGTATTATCTTATTAGCCAGTTCATTGTTTTGTTTTTTTGCAAGAAGAGTTCCATATGTACCCACTTTCAAAGTTCGACATGCAATTTTTTTTATGTTGCTGGGTTAGGGGTTGGTAGTGTAAGGCCATTAAAATAAATAAGGAATGTGTTTCCTGTGACAATTTTAAAGGGGGGGTGACGGTGGGTTTTTACATATTGGAACTCTTTCCATTTTTTTATTTATGAAGTTTTCTTTTCCATAATCAAACAGAGGATTTTTCATTGCACTTCATTCTACTCTCACATTTACCATTACAAAGTATAATGAACTAAAAATATGTTTGCTTGCAGACCAGGGCAACCTTTCTAATGCATAGAATGCGTCCTTGTATGGCCAGGCTAATTATTTGTGGTTCTGGGTTGACATGTAAGTAAAAATACAGTAAGTCATAATAAAATTTACATAGGCCTACTCCATGAGGGCTATTGATAAGCTACATCACTTGATGTCCATACAAGTGAAAATGAATTTTAAAAAAAAAGTTCAGATGAGTGTGGCATTATTTAAGGTGGGGTCACATCATATTTATTAGTTGTTAATTAAGTATGACAATGAAGTAGTAGTAACCATTAATTATTTGCAATGATTAAAGGCGCATTTGTATTATAATACATATAAAAACAACTTTTTGGCTCTTAAGTTATCTTCAGATGTGAATTAATACTCTGGTATTATAGATATTAGACAGCCAAAAATGGCTTTAAAAGTATTACACAAAATTGTATTAAAGGTGCATTTTCTATTGTAAATAATATATAAAGGTACGGTACTTTAAGGATGTTGTTGGTGTCTTTGAATGGCATCATATTATAGGCTACTGAATCATTGATGCTCTGGTTTTATCCAAGTTACCAAGCAAAATAGTTTGTACAGAGTACAAGAAAACTACATTTTATGTTTCGGGGGTCTGTAGTGAACGATTACAAGCAATGAGAAACTCCATGAGGAAAATGCACATCTATAACTTAAAAGAAACAAAAAAAAGTTGATACTATTTCATTTTGCGATAGTTTATTTTGGCTTTGTTTGGGTTTTAATTTTTTGGTTGGTTTTCAGTGAGGTTTACTTTGGGTTCAAGGTATACAAAGACGATGCCAGTGGCTTTCGAGGATTGCCATGATGTGATCAAGCCAAGAATCGGGGCCAAGAAATAATAAAATATTGCATTCATGGCTAAAGTTTTATGGCGTGATAAGGCCAGTCACTTAAATATTCGGAACCCCGGTGAACTTGAATGAAAACAAATATATTAACCATAATGATATAATCTTGATTTAGTATAGTAAAACTTGAGTGGAGGAGAAACTAGCGGTAACCTCTATAAAGCTTATAATGCACACACGCATTCGAGTGTCAATGTATGGGCGCTTTTGTCCAAGGAACTTGACTCAAGTGGTTTGAAGTGGACCCAGGGAAGTGGATTCGGATCGATCGGTTCTCGACCTCGAAAAGCTGCCCAAAAATTGCTAACCTAGACCCCGCACACACATGCCATTTTGTGACATTTATTTAGTAAATGAAGAAGAAGAAACTATATGCATTGTGATTTATCGTAATCTGAAAAAAACATATGATGAAATTTGTGAGCACCCATTGACACGATCGGTAGGTGAAAGGCGCGGACTTTACAATCGAAGTTCGCAATTCACAGGCCATGTGCCTGGTTCAAAAAAGGATGATCGATGATCCCTGTGCAATAAAGATTTAGTTACTTTGAGCACATGGACCATTCGTAATTTATCGCCATCGTGTGTACTTTTTTGATCGCAAACTTGGCAATGTCGTTAAAAATTTTTAAAAAATTATGTAATAGGCTTAAATGTGACTCAAGATAAGCCGACGGGCGATCATCCGCGTGTCAATCGCCATTTGTCTTGTGTATTTTAGCTATTTTTTTTTTTTTCCATTTTACAATTCACAAAATATGAAAAGGAACATATTTTCGCAATTATAAAAACGGAATCATTTTATATGTCATATTCATTTTTTTTAAATAATTAAAAATACTTTTCGAACTTCATTTTATGTTTCATTATTTGTTGTTTTGGTTTACTTCCTATTAACATATAATGAAAGAAGTTGTTTGACCATACATTCAATACATGGGGTGAAATATACGGGGATATAGTAAATAGCGGCCACTAAAAGAAAAAAAAAAAAACCAAATTAAAGGAGCCCTTAATAACTTAAAAGGCTGTATAATTGTCCCGGCATTTGTCTTTATATTGATATTTTACTCAAGCAATCACATTCGGCAGCGAATAGATCAAAATCTGATTACCACCGCAATGAGTTGCATGTATGTTGGTTTCAAGTTTCACCTGGCAGCGGCAAATCCTTGGCCTGACTGCCTATCAAACATATGGGAATTTCAGAAATTTTATCGGCCGAGTGTTAGCGGGCTGCTGATCGAAATTGGAATTTGGACCGATTCTATTCAATTTAGCTGCAGATTTTAACGAAAAAAAAATTAAGCAACTCTAGACAACTGGACTCAACAAAAAATCATAACTTGTTAAGTATTTGCGAGAAAGAGAAGAGAAGAAGAGAAAATCATAAGTTTTGGCCTGGCCTAGTTGCCAATGCAATCCTTTTTAGGAGGCAAATCAAGTCGCATTTCCGTGTTCATTAAGGACCACTCTATTTTGAGATGAGACACCCAGGCCACATGAAAATAACGTGCATCACGGGTAAAACGTTATTACTTTTTTTTTTTACTATGACTGGCCTAAATTCCCGGGGAAAGTCCTGTTCTAATGGAAAGAATGAAAGATAAAGCGGGCATTATAGGTTGTAACGTTTTGTTTTTTATTTTAACCATTTTCAAGTTATTTAAATGAGAAGAAATCGGGCCGCTTCCACAACCTTAAACTCATGTTAAAAAATCAGGCATATCGGCCTATCCTGCGGCCCATAGGCCATATGGAATTACAAACGTGCATTTCTCCGTTTACATGGATCATAAACAAGAGGGTGATCATAAACACAATATGGTGGGAGGGTAATCAGTACATTGCCAAAATATTATATAGTCAGCTGTACAGCATTGTAACTCCATGATATAATTCAAGCCGATTCTAGGTGATCCCGGTAGGTGATGAAAAGTCAATAACTTTGAGTAGGAATGACAGTTCTTTTGCATGATGTGGTTGCATCATTGCACAATTCAGGAGTCCGCGCTCCCCAGATTATTGATTTTAATGACAACGATCTATAATCACCAAGGGCCTTTACCCAGGACTTAACAAAAGAAAATTGGACTCGGGAGGGAGTGGGAGTACGGACCGCGCGCGCTGTGCGGGCCACTGCATTTTCGGCAAGAGGCCTTAAGAGTATGATTGGGTTGGATAGCTGCACCAGGTGTTGCACAAATGTGTGTGTGAGACATGTGTGCTTGATGGTGGGTCTGTGTGTGGAGGTAGGGGGTATATTGTACATGTAGATGTATGTTTGTACTTGTATGGGTTTGGGGAAAGGATGATGATGAGTGGAGTATAAATGCACAGGTTTATGTGGTGTGTTATTATGTGATGGCTAGATGTACGTAAAGAACATTAAAGCCAATAACAGCACATGTTTTGAAGAGCACCCCCAATTTTTCAAAATTTTGATATTTGTGCACAGTTTAATCTGTTGGTACTTCAATAAAATGACCGCTAACTTGCCTTGCCTGAACCAATAATAACACAAACGAATGGTTGAGCGTAGACACGAACAGGCGCTAGGTCAGGTTCTATTTCATATTGGAAGGCCGTTTGTAAACAAGCCGTTGAATTATGATCGGAGATCTCCTGAATAATTACCAAATTCCTTCGTGCAAACACACTAGGACATTTCAAGCTCAACCATTCACAGGTATACGTTACTAGCCAGTTACCAATGCAAACCGGGTAAAAATCTCAACAGTTTTGGAAAAATTGTGCTATTAGTGCTTTAACTGAAAAGGCTGTACTTTTGTACCATAGTTACGGTTCTTTTGCTAAAATACAGATAACGCAAAGTGATTGGGGTTTTTTTATGAAGCGTTACAGATGTAATTATTAAAATTAAAATGTGTAATATGTATCAGATTATAACTCTAGTATACAAAAGTGAATCTAATTTATGCCGAAGGTTTATTGGAGTAACCACTAGCAGTATCTAGGTGTAAATAAGAGTTAATAATGTATTTCATGACAACTAACGGTGTGATTTGGTCGTGACCAATCTTACCCTTTAGATTTGCTTTATTTTTTGCAAATGGTAGACCTATGTGAAAACAAATTGAAATTTGTAGTGGTCATTTAAAAAAACATGCTACCCAAGAAGGCAAATATTAATATTTAAGGGACCATAACAGAACTGTTATTTTGGCCAAAAACAAAATTGTATGCGTCTGATCTGCTCTTCTGCAAGTAGTATTTCTTCTTAAAGAGAGTCAAACACACAGAGTCTCTATCCTGCTTAACCAGAATCAGAGATGATTATGACAATGTCTGAGCTGCTTTAATGAATTTGGCAAGGGTTGCTCCAACCTGTGGGAGCCCAAGAGATGTTCCATTGTTGTGGGCTGTTACGCCACCACAAAAAGTATCCTGATATGCTTCCAGATAGCCCAACATCTACAAGGAAACCTTAGACCGGCCATTCCCAGTTTCTCAATCTGGACATCGCCCTTCAGCCTATGAGGAATCAGCTCAGGTGGAAGATGTGCACCGGGTTTTATACCACAGGGTTTCCACTCATTCTGGAAAACCACAGACATTTGATGTTTGTTTTTTTTCCACACAGTGGAAAACTCAGGGAGTTGATAAAAAAAAGCAGCCAAACTCGGGGAAAACTAAGGGAGAGATCTTGCAATTTGCATATGGGGGCCATCAGCGGTTACCTACCATTGATGATAACACTCAAGTAGAGAGATTATTATGTGAAAAACAGCTCAACCAAAGATTCTGAGACAGGAAGAAAAGGGTTTCCTTTGATAATGTCTTTGAGTGTGCATTAGCGCACTAGAGACCATTACAGGGGGTCTCAGAAAAAGAACGTTTACCCATCAGAAACTTCACTTTTTGCTTACTTTGCATATTCTTATCTTGTTTTAGCATTATACGTATGGGATAGTACTTGCGAACATATGGTTGAAACGAGAAAGGAAAAGAAAGAAAAATGGTAAAAAAAATAACCAACAATACTATTTCCCTAAAAAATGATGCAATCATTTTGTCCACGGCTAGGCCATAGCAAAGGAAAAAAAATTGGAATTCTTATGCATTTGAGCACAATGTAAAAGTCGTTTGATTTAATACAAGTGTTCACTTGTAATGCCCTAAAAGCACATACCTCTAAACGTGTACTTTATCTGTTCTTCTGAAAACAATACACAGTTATGTCGCATAACAAACATAAATTCCCTCACCCATCTCCAATTCTCCATCTCTATCAAACTACTATGGGTTAACAGACCAAAATGGTGCCACAACCGCAATTCACCAAGGAGGAGAACATTTTCATGACTAAGAAATATTTTGAAGCACAAAGTTAAGTTGCAGTTCAGCGTGAATGGGTAAATGTCTTTCCTCAAAGTAGGGTTCCCAGTAATATGACAATCAAGAGGAACAGAAACAAATTCCTGGAGATGGCAAGATTCTAAATACATGCAAAGAGGGATGCGGTCGTCAAAGAACGGGACGATCAGCCGCACATATTGCTGCAATCCGGGACTGCAATGTGTAGAGAACTGAACAATAACCCTATAATCAGCACATACCTGACGACTTGTGTGCTCAATTCCATGTTTCTTCTGCTATTGCTAGCCGTGGACAAAATAGGTTTGCATCATTTTATGGAAATAGTCATTGTTTGGTTATTTTATCACTGTTTTCTTTCTCGTTTTCACCATATGTTCGAAAAAGTACATAGTCTCCTAATATAAAGCTAAAACAAGGAAAAGAATTGGTTAAGTAAGCAAAAAGTGCCGTTTCTGGAAGGTAACGTTCTTTCTGAGACACCCTGTATATATATATATCAATCATCTTTATTAAATAACAAAAGAAGTTATAATACATACAACACAAGATCAACTGGGGCCTTGACTGACCCCAGGCATGTGGATAAAAACGACTACAATCAATTCACAAAATATAAAAAAGATCATTAAAAATATATACATCTAATTACATTAACACGTTAAAAAGAATATCTATATATATTTCAAAATCAACCCATGCACGTAATTTAAATGAAACCCTGAATATCCCAATTATCATCATGTCTGGCAAGAAAGATTGAATATGATGACGTAAGAGCAGATTGGGAAAGCCTGTTTTTTAAGTCCGGATATTTTGTGGAGCAGATAATTTTTTTGCAAATATTGGTTATCCTATGTTTGTTTTCAGGCGTAATTAATCCACGAGAGCCAATTTCAACGGCAAATAGGGAACATTTCCATCCAGAGTTGTTGATATCTGAGACTAGAGATGAATAACGATAAGTTTTCAGTTGGTGTGCCCCCTCGATGTTGCGTTCAAAGGGCACGGTTATTTTCCATAAGACAGATTTCTTCTTGCAAGGCCATATGAGAACAATATCTGGTTTTTGTGACGTGGCAACAATATCTGGAGGAACTGTTCCCCCGCCTACCATAAAATTGTCCATGTCAGCAGTAATCCGAAGCATACCTGTCCTATAAGCCTCACTCTTCTGAAATTCGGACAGAATATATGAATGTTGTTATGCCTCCACAAATATCTGTCCAGCATTTTCTGACAGTGGTTGAGAATATGATGGAGAGTGCCTTTAGATTGACACAAGGGGCATTTATCATGAAGGCGTTTGCCCCATTTCTTCAAATTAGTAAAGGAGGGTAAGCTATCGATTGCTGCATTAATGTCAAACTTAAGAACGCCATTTGGTAAGTTGAACATAATTGATTTCCATGTAAGGTCCGACTTTTCATAAATCAAGCAGTTGAGTTTGAAACAATTGGTTTAACCGGCATTTTTCCAGTGGGTATCGTTTTCAGTTGTGATAGTGTTCCGGATAGTGTCTTAACATGTTTACATTGTTGCTATCAGTGGAAGAGACAGCGATGGCATGTACATGTATGCGGTCACACTCAGTGGTGACAGATCTTACGACTCCACTCACTTTCTCTTCTAAGTTTCAGATCAAGAGCATAGTAAGATGATCTGCTCTAAGTCTTGGACCTACTTTAATGCAGCCAACTAAGTGATCAGTGACATGATGCACTGTGTAGTATTTTATTACGCGGGTCTGGATGTACCTAAACTTTGCCACTCTGGGGCACCATTGGCCAGCACATCGTATTGCGAATTGCGAGATTTGAGAGCCTACGAATTTTCTAACCTGTGGCATAAAGTGTTGTACACCATCTTAATTTTAATCATTTGACTATCTATGAGTGGGCATTTTTTACATGTGCATGTATTCATGTAATCTTAAACAATCAAGTAGACATCAAGCACCTCACTCAATCTCAAGAAATTCCACCAGAATGGAGTACAATGAAACCATCAAGACGGACAAGCTATCAAAAAATGGAATGTTTGAACAGTAAACATCTGTCTCCTTCAGAACCCCAGCGCCGCCATTTTTTATAATGCCCATTGGAACAGAGGTTTAAAACCCTAGAAAACTGTCTAGCAAAAACTCTACACGGCGGATTATTCTCACGTGGTACCTATACGGCAGCCCACCATGTATACCGCGGCGCTACTGACAACAGTACACAATGGGTATTGCGATGCGGTAGCTGCAGATAGGGCTACAAAGTACACAGTTAATAGGTAAACAGTAATGTGGCTACTCTGATTTACCTACCCCAATGGCTAACCTGTAGGTGCCCACTAGGTGGAGGAAGGTGGATTGTTGAGTGTAGACGTACCGGAGTAGACACGCAAGATACCAGTAGCTACCCCGCGGTTACAACGATGCCATTTTGAGAGTGGATGAAAATTTAAAAGAAATAGGGCGCTATACACTCGGGCTCCGGTTAGCATTTTTTGAACGTTTTTTAGGAAAATCATTACGAAATTCAAATGGGTATCATCAAAAACCCCATATGCCCGCACATAGAATAAAAAATGCAAAATTATGCCAAAAGCATCAACAACAAAAATTGGCCATGAGAATATCGCGCGAGTGAGAGGCTGGTGAACCACGTACTACTCCACGACGTGCAGCAGCCGCTGTGTGTACACTATCGTCTATGGACAAAAATACACGGAATCCTGGCCAGCGAGTGTACGTCTAGTGGGTAGGCAATTCATGTCTACTTGGTGTAGCTGTGTGTAATACCATGAAGTTGGCCGTGTAACCTGTGTACAAGATTGTGTGCGATGATACACTAATCCAACATCGACCAATCGGTAGCCAATTCAATGCTGCAATTAGACCAAGCAAAGTGCCTTTCAACCATTGCTTTAACTACAGGAGACTCATGTGACTATGACATACACTAAGCTCAATGGCCAAGGGCTTCATTGTTGTTGTAAGCAAACATTTAGGTTTCTTTACAACCCCCCCAGGCCTGCTTTCACATGTATAAATGGCACTTCTATACTGTCGGTGTGGTTTGTCGATGGGCAAGGAACAATTCTTGGAATGGTTCAGCGATGATTGACAGTTCTTCTGTGGGTTCCTGCAGACAAAGGACATTGCATTGGATATTGTTACACTTATTAACAATGATGTTACTTATTCAGAAGAAAAACACCACATCATTCAATGAAGCTGTAGTCAGGGCAGACTTTAAAAAGGGATGCACTGGCCTTTTATCATGATCAGGAAATGATTGAGAATTGATGTTTGATAGAAAACAGTGTTTGGTGATGTAGGATTACGCTTCACTGGAGCCTTTTAGTACTTACAAAGGGTTTTGATCAAATTTGGTGAGAGTTTTAATCAACATTGTTTTGGGAAAAGTGGCATATTTTTGGAGACTGACTAGTGATGAAAATGGACGAATAGGAATTTTAAGGTACCATGATTTAAAAATTGGTAAGGCTACGTGATTCTGATTTGAATCTACTATAAAAGCTAATAAAGACTAAGTTTTCACAATCATTGTTGGTACCGTTTTAGAGTTATGATCCCCTAAATGTTACATTGTGGCATTTTTTAATCATTTTCTTGGGCCACAGTCACATACTGACAATTGGCTCCTGTCCTTTGAAAAGGGCAGATTAGGAACACTCAATTGTAGGTCTGTGAATGCATCATGCTCTTCAAAAAATCCAATTGGCAAGTGGGGCTGGTGGAGGTTGGCGCAAAAGTGCTGTGATCAGAGGTTAAATCGGTATTCTGTTCCTCTCTTGGGTCAGACTCACCGACAGAAAAAAAGAGACCAAGCTAAAGAACTGTGTAAATGTGAACTGAGATTCAATAAATGACAGAATTAACACCCCAACACAGGAAGGTCCATGTTTTAAAAAAAAAATGTTTTTACCTTTTTTATTTTTCTGAATTGTAAAGTTTGTGCGCATTGGTGGTTTATTAAGAATTTTCATACCAGAATATGTAGGTAGATTTTGATAATCAACAAAAAACTCGGTCGTTCAATTACCTTATACTTGGTAAGAAGAAACCACTGGCCCAAGACTGTGTGTGGTGTACACAAATGGACCTTTGATGACCCCATGTGACCTTGACCCCATTCACAGGCGGCGATCATGGCAAACAATGCAAGCATTCTGGGAAAGCTGTATTTCCTCTTACGTTAATAGTAATATGTTAATTCTCGCATCTTTCAGATTCTCCACGAGATGTCAGGGGACACCGTCACCCGGGAACCCGATATTTCCCCGCTAACCCCCAAACCTCACATTCAACACAATCAACTTAGCCATAGCCTTCATCGACTTAGATCTCATGATCTCAGCGCATGAGATTATTCCCATCCTCACATTTTGTTTCGCCTTTGCCAGATAAAAAGCATTGCAGCAGAATCAAGGGTCACAGTACCCACACCAAGGAGACAGGACGCTATGTCATGGAAAGTAAGTATGGCGGACGTTACTAGGGTATGTGTGATTATTATTTATCAGGTTTCCGAATGGTGCAAAGAAATCTTTGTATTGTTACCAGGTTTGGTAAAAGTCGCCAGAGCAAAAATATTCTTTTTATATGGTTCGCATCCAGGCATTTTTAGCGAGAACACCTTATTGTAACACTGTATCGTTTGCGTATGGACTACCACACTGTCAACACAAGGTTTGGTTGAGGTCAGCTGATTTTTAATATAATATTGAATGGCTTCTTTTGTGCTTGTGCAATATATTCTTGTATCATATCAAAGTAATTCAATAGTACTATAAATATTTTGGAGTTACAGGTGCACGTTCCGATCGTCTTGGGACCCCCTGATTTCCCAGAAGTAGTCAAAATTTTAGTATCAGACGAAAGGCAATATTTTCTCATTGTCGTCCTGAAATGTGAGGCTTCAAATCCATTCCATTCCCAAGATATGAACAAAAAAGCTGTCGTTTTATTGGTTAACCATCAATATTAGACCAGTATTGATAGGGCTATGCAATATGCGTTTTCGAATCAACCACCACAAAACTGAAAGTTGGTTTCCCAGGGTAGTTGATGGGGAGTATGTGCAAGTGCCAGCTCTAATATCATGTAGAGAACACAATAGATACAAATCAGAACAAGCACCTTTAAACATGTATAATTATAGGATTTTTTATTGTGGTTCAAATTATGAGTTGGGATTTATGGTATTTTCCTAGTGCTAGGGTCCAATGGTTTGATCAGGGCACTCAATAGATTTAATTCAGGTTACTAAACTGATTTAATTTGCAGTGGTGTAACTTTTCGGTAATTTTCCGGATTTCTGGACCAGAAAAACAATCTGGCATGTGATTTTTTTTTCTGAGATCAAAATGTTAATAATTGGATAGAACTGCATCAAAATTTAGTACCATTTTGTATGTTGTACCCTAAAGGGCTGAAAATCGTGCAAGAAATACATTCCCTAGACTTTATAGGATGATACCCTAAATTTTGGCTTTGATCTTTGCGTTCGATTTTGGAGTTTCAGAAAATGGACGAATACTCTGTTAAATCTGAATTGGTTAAAAACTACTGATTAACTAGCTCTCCCCATGGGTCATTTTGGACTGGGCTTGAAAACTACAGTAGGTATAGGGTCACGCATTATGTACTAGAACAACATAATGGGTTAAATTACATGTTCAGTGCGTTAACTGAAATGCATACACGAAATGAAAGAATTCAATTGGCTGAAAACCAAATACCACATCTCCAGGGAGGGAAAGTTGGTGGTAGCCTTGTTCAAGGTGCTCTACCAACTTCATACACTGGTTCACAGGTCTGATATAAATAATGTCTTCATATAAGACGGGCGAGCATATCCCCCTCCATAAAACTAAAAAATGGCAAATCACTTTTATTAAACACCTAATTGAGGTCTCCAAAGTTCAATGGCCTTGGCCATGCTTCCACAGTTCACTAGCAAGTTTCATGAGTTCAACTCCGGCGAGTAACACAACCACTGCACCTGTCCACAACAGCAGACGGCAGTGTGAGATGTACACGCGGCATACATTTGTGCCAGAGGCAGGCATGTCAAAGGAATTACTTTCAGATGTGGATAAACAAAGCCAAGTAATTTTTGCTTAGAAGGCCCCAGTACAATAATCCTATACTCATCAATCAAATGTATCAATTGCAGGCTCTCAAACCAATCACCATGTCCATAGAGTCAGTATCTGACCGTTCATTCACCTGCACCTCCATCTCATTCTGACCCATTCACCAAGAGCACAAGATGTCGACTCTGTCTCGCACAGTCTCACTCCAGCCAAAGTCAGCCCACGCAGCAGGCGCCATCCGTGACTGCCCTTTCTCAGGCGCAGAAACGCAACGATAACGACGACATCAGCAGCAGCAGACAGTGCAACTAAGCAAAGACACCAGGAGCAGCAGCAAAAACCTGTAGATGAAGAGAGTAGACACCCCCAAGCTAGCCCTACATTGTCTAGGTATGTAAATATACTCAGTGTGCAGACATTTTGTCTATTTAACATGGAAGCAAATGGATGAAAAAAACCCTTTGTTTTTAACTACTGTTAGGATACTCTATAAAACCTATTTTATGATTTAAAGCAATGGTTCTGTCCTTTTGACAAAAATTTTTTGACTTATTTCACATAAATTTTGATGAACGCATTATGAAATAATTCATTTGACAATTTTGTGTCCAGTAGTATATTCAGAGAGCAAATAACAAATGCCTACCAGTTTGGCCTCAATAAAAAATCGATAGATGTTGTTTGCATCATGTAAAATCTTGTGTTGCATTGATTTGTCTAATTTGGCACCAAGTAAAACATGCAGTTGTTTAACCGTATAGGCGATGCCATGGACAATTATTATAACTCGCTGAAGGAATGGGTAAGCCTAGGCCTGAGAATAGTACTGTGGTAGATTTAAAAAATGTACTCTGCATTTGTATTAACATCTTTGTGATAATTACCAACCATTTGGGCTTGCCGTTAAGAGGATCATACCAAATTCATTGCCAATTTCAAACATGTAAAAATGCTGGCAAATGTCACACAAATGTTTTAAGCAGGAAAAACCAGTATGACATAATGTTACTCAAATGTGTTCTCCACAAGAAAAATCTGTTGCCCAACCATAGTTGTCAAGTCAATCTGGAGTGGCGACAACGCCGCACAAGTCTCCAGCAGCAATTGCTGCAGCACTAGCCAGTGCGCCCTTGAAGCCGATCACCGCCACTATAACACCTAGTCTAGTACATTTCTTTGATGACAACATGACCAGGCATACCCATAACTGGGCAGCAGAACATGCTGAAAGACAGGTAATAATTTGCTATACTCTTATTGAGGGGGGGGATATATACCCCTTTGAGAGGGGATGGTCAATACGATCAGCCCCCAATGTTGACGCCTGTTCATGTGTTTTTGACCAAAGTAACCTCATATTTTACCATAATAGTTTTAAAAATTGTAAATTTCTGCGCGATTTTGTTCCAATTACATTTAACAATTCTAGGTTCTAAGTGACAATTTTTTTGCGCCCTATTGGTTCTTGTCAGCAAACCCTGTTTCATTCATAAATTTTCATCTACCCCATCCCCCCCCCCATGTCAAAAAGACATTTACGCCACTGATTGAGTCTGATGTCACTGAATATTATAGTAGGTCATAGTATTAAGCTGTGCATATTCAACATTATACAAACATGGACGCTGTTTCAACTGAAATTCAGGAAAAACCATTGTATAATCTCCATCTTGTGACTATTTCTAGAATTAAGCTGAGATAGGTTTAACAAAATAATAAAATCCCATCCCCACTTTTTTGGCATACACACTTCTATTTCAAAACAAACATTTTCAGGAGAATAAGTCTACATGAACAACTCATTTTTGGCAACATCATCATTCAACCCTTTATGCCTTTGACCATAGATGGAACCTTAAAAATATATCATAAAACCATTATTTTAAGCATTTTAAGAGTTTACGTGTGCCCAGGCTTTTTAAGCAAAAATTGTTTTATCTTGGTCAAGTTATAGCTTCTCACAGCAACAAAGGAACAATGGTATAATAAGTATCCTCAAGGAAGATTCAACATTTCTTTGAATTTTGTCTGCAGTTGTGTAATAATTGTTAATTGCCTTGCTTTGGGCATGATCATCATGAATTGGCTGATACAGCATATCGTGTAAAAAAAAGCCAGGCATCAGGTGAAGTTATGCACCTCAAATTTTAATGCTTTTGCGATATCACTGTGTATTGGAACCCTGGACAATTTTGACTTCAAGTAGATGGGATGATAGCACTTTTAATATTGGTTAATTTCCTGGCAATGTAGCTAAATATTAACGCCATACCTAAACCTGATTTTGTGGGGACAGTTTATTCAATATTTCTGTGCAGTTTTTTGTTTGCTCGGATCCACAGTCATTGGTAATGGCGTTGTGGTGGTGTTAGGATTTGTTCAGCAAGTGTGGTATCCGGTGGGCCGAGGTGTATCCATGATACGGACGCTCCGAAAATGGCCCGCTATTGAGGCTGGGGCGCGGATGGAACAGGCAGGGGTTACACCATACTCTTATTCGGCAAATCGGACTGCGATTGTACAGGTACAGTGTGGCTCTCTGTACACGGGACCGACGGCTTACAGTCCCCTCCGAAGGACGGGATGCTTGGATGCTTTTCATGGAGTCCATTGCCCAATTCCAAGGAACATGGAGGAGAGCGGTAATTCTGTATTTAATCAATTAGCTGGTATATAAGATCAAATCCAGAATTGGTATACCGAATAAATCCCAGCAAGTGCCACGGACCCCACAGGGATTCGAAACCCGGGAATTTTGATGTAAATTTGCGCCGGAGGCAAGCACCCTAAACCGCTAGGCCACGCTCCCCACGCTCTTCTGTGCAGTGCAAGGTAAAGATTCATTGAGTAAACAGTTATGGGAATAAAATTTCAGAGTATTGTAATATTATTGGGGATTTATCTTTGGTCATTAACTACTATTATGCTGCATTTGTGTATTTTATTGAAAACAGGCACAGAGACTAAGTGAAGAATCACATACTCTTGGAACAGAGTATAGCTCACAAATATCAGTTGACCTCAAGTTTGCTAGGTCACTCGTAAGGGCTTCAGAGATTCAAGCAACATTACAGGAACAGAGGTAAGTTTTTGGCCTCATTTTTGATCAAGGTAAAAACCATAGGAAAAATCCAACAATAGACAAATCTTTAAAACAATTATCTTTTGATAATGTAAGTTATTTGTCACTAGTACCTCCCATCTCCAATTTTCCAATGAAATAATGGCTTCATGTTTTAGGTAGACCATGCCAATTTATTGAAGGAATGATTAGCTAACTGTTTAATATCACAAAAGCACAACACAAGA